>CAUOFW020002647.1:448507-458995 GCA_963454935.2 Ilex paraguariensis
AAAAATTATCCAACCTAAGTCAGATATAACATCATAATTCAAACAAAACATATAACCATCATAATCATACATAACAATCATCACAATACAACTCTATTTCCCCCAAAATCACCATTCCAAAACCAACCATCAATTCTCATCAAACAACATTTCCACATGTGTGATTAGTTCAACTTACTAAACACGGAACAAACAAATCACACACAAACTGGACACACACAAAACACATGTTCAAAGAGAGAAATAATTATCTTCACCTTTATGTTCTATAGCAAAGAAAGATTACCAAAAAACACATATCAATAAGATTGCTAACAACCACCACCACAATATTGTCTGATTGGAATCAATGTCTTCCGGATGTGAAGTCACAAAAAGATAATCCCAAGCATGCTTACATGTATGCCCAAAAATGTGAGACAAAACTAAACTGAAAATTCGAAACTTATGTCCCTTNAATCAACGTCTTCCGGATGTGAAGTCACAAAAAGATAATCCCAAGCATGCTTACATGTATGCCCAAAAATGTGAGACAAAACTAAACTGAAAATTCGAAACTTATGTCCCTTTACTTTTCTCGTCAGTTAGAATCAACATAATTCAAAAAAACAAATCTTCAATAGCAACGAACTCATGTATGAAGGCCCTGTATAACAAAAAAAAATTATATATTAGTAAAAATATGGCTCAAACCAATTACTAAACNAAAATATTCAATAGCAACGAACTCATGTATGAAGGCCCTGTATAAAAAAAAAATTATATATTAGTAAAAATATGGCTCAAACCAATTACTAAACTCACCACATAACACACAATATAAATCTCAATTAAGACAACAATAAAATCATAAATATGGGCTACCATATTAAAAAGGGAAAATAATTATGGGAACCAACATAATGGAAAACCAACTCAATCACCATCTACCATATTATAGTTCTGGAAAATTAAAAGCTCTAAACAAACACTTTTCAAAACAAAATATATACTTCCTGAAAATTCAACCCGAAAACTAAAGTGGAAAAGCCGAAATTTTTTTTCCAGATTATTTACAAATTAAGTCTAGAATGAAAAAAAAAAAAAAAAGGTCACACTTGTCCCTATAGGCATCGTAATACAAAAATAAAAAACCAACAATTGATGCATTAAGGAAAAAAATTAAATTGAAAATAAAAAAATGTTTCAAGGCCTCTCGTTCAAAATGTCCAACTACTTGAGTTAATAATTGAAGTTTGTAACTAAAAGTGAGCATCAATACTTTGACCATCAAATCCAAAACCATACAGTATAACGTTCAAAGATTTTACCTTAATAGCATTTCAATGATAACATCAAGATTTTGCCTTAATAGCATTTCGATGTCATGGAAAACCCAAGTTTGAACATCCAACTATTACAAAACAAAACAAAACAACACTGCTACAATGTTTACAAACTCCAAATTAAAATCCATACAGATCAAACTTTTCACCGAACTCACAATTATATAACAGTGTTGCCTTAATAGAACTGTTTACCCAATCATTTACCAGATTCATAATTACAATAGTCATAAACATTTTTATACACATAAAATCATAGATCGTCATCCATCTGTCAAACAAATTTTGGCATTTAAGCATAATTTTAGTTATTTTCAATAGCATTCAATATCATATTTTTAGCATTTGCACAATAATATTACTGCAGTCAAATCATAAGCAGTCTACTTAAAAAGACCAAAAACAACTAAGTAAGTCACATGAGTAGTTCTAATGCCACAAAGTCATTCAAAATTTAAAAGCAGAATGAGTATTTTAAATGCATAAGCCATTGAATAGCAACTACAGTACTCCATTTTATTCCTAAATTGATCCCTTGATAGCTCCTTGATGAAGATCCAAGTAAGCAAAGAAAGCCGTCCAAAGATCACAAAAGAAAGGAACTAAGTACTTCAAGAGGTAATTTAACATACCACATAAAACTCGTCTATTCAACACATCTTGATTGCAACACATGGCAACACAGACCCACAAAAGTATTGGAGATTTGAACCACTTCCACAATCACCTTTCATGCTTTGCTTTTTTTTTTTTTTTCATTAGTTAAACAACTTTAGATGTATGAGAAAGTAGAATCCATTTAACAGCGGCATGTCTAATTCAAATTCAGAGACTTCATGAAATTCTTTTAATTTCCTGAGAGCAAAAAATATGTAGAATAAATGCTTAAGAGTGTAATAAGTTAACAAAAGACATAAACATGGGGAATATTCTTATTTTCTTCAACCTCCTCACTTTTTAGCCACTTAAATTCAAACTTTTCAATCTCCTTTAGTACCCATAAATCAGACATGTTGCTGCCCGACCCCATAAGCAATTAGTAAGCATCAAATTATAATATGTAAAAACAAACAAAAGAGTTGAAAGTAAATTAAAAAGCCTAAAATCCAAATAGTTAGCATACAAAATCGCTTGAGTGAAGCATTTTAACAAATAGTTAGCATACAACATTCAATTTGTCACAAACCTTATTTCATTAAAAACGCCAAATTTGTAAATGTCACAAACCTATTGAATGGAAAACCCCAATTTGAAAAACCAAACATTCAATATTACAAAACTTAGCACCTAATTAGAAAACCTAACACAGAATGTGTCTGCTGTGTTTTGTGTGTCTCTGCATGCTGCTGCGTGTGTAATGTGTGTGTGTGTGTGTGCCTCTGCCTTGGGTGTGTGGGTGGGTGAGCGAGGGTTATTTGTAGCGTGTTATGTGTGCGTGGGTTGTTGTGTTTGTGTGTATGTGTATGTGTGTGTGTGTATGTGTGTGTGTGCGTGAGGTGAAGGAAGAGATGTATGACAAAGAGAGAGAGAGAGATACCCGGGTTGTGTTGTCAGTGGGTTGAGCCATGGCAAAGAAGAGCAAAAGGTGAGAGGTAGAAGAGAGTTGCAGGGTAGAAAGAGAGAGAGAGAGATGGTGGTAGCAGATGTGTTACCGTTTGAGTTGGGATCTTCTGTGAGAGAGAGAGAGGTAGAGAGACAGTCTGATTGGGATTGGGTGGCGTGTAGGAGTTGGGTAACGTGTAAATGGGTTTAATTTTTGGCCGGGATTTGGCATTTGTATAAGATGTATTTTGAGCCTTTGGATTATGTCGAAAAAATTGAGATGAAATTTGAACCTTTGAATTAAAAGTGGATTTAATCTGAGCCGTCCTTATGCTTTCCCAAATAAATTAAAATTGAATTAAATTTTAAAATAGAAAAAGATTCAAATTAGGTCCTATCTTATTAGTATAGATGTTTGTGTTGAATATATCTTTTATTTTCTCATTCAGAAACGATATACCATCAAACTTGCCACTGATCTACCCTTACTCTAATAGAGTAAGTGGTTAAGTGTGAATCAAAAAAAGAAAAAGCCTTTAGCGCCTTATGTGGGACACTCGATTGTGGGCTAGGAAACCCCTCTTTAGGCCGTTAGTGTCCTGCGATCATGATAATTGTCCCGGGGAGGTGGGGGACTAGGCGATCCCACATCGGATAACTTCGGGTGTGTGAGTGAGTTTATAAATCTTCATTTTGCCCTTACTCTGATAGAGTAAATGGTTAATTGTGAATCATAAAAAAAAAACAAAAAAAAACTTGTCATAAGTCGTATGAGACTTGTGATTCAAAGAATTAATGAAATTAAGAAATATTGAGTCAAATATAACTAAACTAAGCCAACTAGTGTGGATATTGCTTAACAATTAACCTATGCTCATAATTAGAGGTATTAAAAATATGATACAACTCATTAGCACGACATAAACATGATAGAAAATTAGAAAGGTTAGGTCTTGCTTAAGACACCCGTTTAATAAACAAGTGGATTCGACCTGCCACCATTAATAAATGAATCGTGTATATGTGAAGTTAATCAGAAAAAATACACGACACAGCTTGTTTATACACTAGTTATACATGGTTCATACACGACATAAACCATATATAACACTGTTTGTTAGACATGAATTAATAAATAAATTAAATAAGAATAAAATATTTTTTTAATACCAACTCACTANACACCATTAATAAATGAATCGTGTATATGTGAAGTTAATCAAAAAAAATATACGACACAACTTGTTTATACATTAGTTATACATGATTCATACACGACATAAACCATATATAACATTGTTTGTTAGATATGAATTAATAAATAAATTAAATAAGAATAAAATATTTTTTTAATACCAACTCACTAAAATTCAAAACGAATCCCATCGTTTGACAGGATTGAGAGGTCTACCCACAACATCCCTATTTCGAAGCGTAAAGAGCGGCAATCAGGCCAACAGCCCAGNGCCACTTAAATTCAAACTTTTCAATCTCCTTTAGTACCCATAAATCAGACATGTTGCTGCCCGACCCCATAAGCAATTAGTAAGCATCAAATTATAATATGTAAAAACAAACAAAAGAGTTGAAAGTAAATTAAAAAGNTAAAATTCAAAACGAATCCCATCGTTTGACAGGATTGAGAGGTCTACCCACAACATCCCTATTTCGAAGCGTAAAGAGCGGCAATCAGGCCAACAGCCCAGATGGTTCTTGAGGACCATTCCAATAAACGACAATTTGTTGGGACTGCAGAAGCCCCATAAAATAGATATCTCCTGAACCTGAATATTATCCCAATCAGTTCAGTAGCCTTGCCAATTTAAAAGCTTTTCCTAACGAATGTTGAGAACATTAGAATGTGGGTATACAGCAAAACGTCAGTACCAGCTGTTGTGGTCTTCTTGCGTGGATCTTAGGTATCTCACTGAGGACCCATGACTGTGAGAACTGAACTCAATGAAATAACCAATGGGTCTGATTAATTATTGTTTGTGTTTGTTTGATTCGATTATCTGAACTGGGTCTTTCATTTTCTCTTCGTTTGGTGCTTTTGTTGTCATATGGGTGTTCTAATGATGGCTAGAGAAGAGAGAATTAGCCTGATTAGAGTTGGAAGAGTCTGTTTGTTGGCATAGAAATTCAGGTATCTACACACTAAATTCTCGTGGAAATTTGGTATAATTGCTTTTAGTTTCTTTAATTCTTGTATATTGATGAAATAATGCAATGCAGTACTATGAATTCTCTTCAACATTCTCTCCTCGCCCTCCCTCTTTCCCTCTCACTTTCTCAACATTGTTTTCAAATTTCACATCTAATTCTTTATTTTGCCGGTGTCTTTGGTGACAAAGAACTACCGGGGGAGCTGTACTTGTCTGTTTACAGCCGACTTGGATCTTGATTAGATTATACAACATTAAATAAGTCGGCAAGTTCTATTAAATTGTTTGATTTGTTTTGTTAAATTAGTAGCATTTGACTTTTTCGATGAAATTATGTCATAATACAGCTCAAGAGAGTCCTAGATCAGTTGTATATACAGATCAATTGTCCCTTGTGATGATCCGAAAGGCGTGGCTGAATTTAGGACAATCAGAAAATCCAATACAGTTTTTCGAAAAATGGAGGGTAAGGATGAAAGCAAAAGGATGAAGAAGAATTTGAATGTATCTTGAATGTACAAGGTAAAACAGAATGGAATTGGTCTCTAATAAAGGGACCACAGAAGAGTTATATAATACATCCTCATTCCAGCTCATGGAGGTCTATAGAGGAGGTCAGAAACTGAACCAAGTCATAGACTCATTGTCGAAGAGGGTGAGTTGTGGCGAGAAGCCCAAAGATATGCAAAAGACTTGCTGAGGGGAGCTCTTGATTTACAGGATTCTCTAATCATGCTTGGCAAGCTACAAGAAGTCTCTAAGTATATGTCTAGATTGAAGAACAAGCAGATGGAAAAAGGTTCTGGAGAAAGGGCTGATGAATTGGGGATTGAAAGAATTAATTCTTATAGAGGATTTGATGAAGTGGGAATTGATAGAACTAAATCGAATCGAATAGCTGCTGAAGTGGGTATTGAAAGAACTAAATTGAATCGAAGAGCTGATGATGTGGGGATTGATAGAACCAATTCCTATGGATTCAGAGATCACATTTTGTCAACAGAATATCAAAGGCCAAGACTTTCTGCTGATGGGTTTTCCAGGGATTGCTATGAGGAGCTTAGGAAAGCGATTAGAGACGGTCTTGCTAGACAAAACCTGTTGCCAAATGTTTCTTCTCAAGAAAATGTTTATTTTGATAGAAGAAAATTGGACTCACTTACACAAATCCCCTCCTTTGGCTCAAGCCATTCCTCAAAGGATCACTCCCTTCAGTTTACTTCATCTGACTCTTCATCATCAAAGGTTGAACAGGAGAAGCCAAAAGGCCCGAATTTGATTGCCAAGCTTATGGGTGTTGAAGAAATCCCCTCAAAACCATTGCAGTCTGATTCCCAGAAACGGTTAGAGGGCGATAAGGCTTCGAATCAGAGTCGCCTGATCTATGATGTTGATATGCCAAAGGCTAGGAAGCCTCACTTTGATGTTCAAAAGGTGGATCAAAAGTGGAGGACTTTGGAAGAAATAATTGAGACTATGCAATTCAAAGGGCTTTTGAAACGCAATTCTGCTGATGGGTTAAAGAATCAAACTCATCATTCAATTGTTTCCAATTTGAGAAAGAGGCTTATTCATTATGCCCCGTCCATTGTACTCATAAAACCTGTGCATGTTCCATGTCTAGATGCAGAAGCGTTTCACAAAGATAAATCTATACATGAAGAGGAAGCTTTGGATTCTGAAGAGAAGCTTAGAAACTGGAAAATAAAAGATGAGGTTCCAACACGAACCATCAGCAATCAGGAAGCAGCTTTGAATTCCCGTTTCACGCCGAAAAAAAAGGAAGTAGAAAACAATCCAATCAAAAGGCTTAGGCAGGAAAAAGAAAGCAAGGACCGCAAAGATGTGCTTGCAAAACCAGATGAAAGAGAAGTCAAGACTAAGGAAGTGCGATCTTACAATAAGCCGAAAGCTTTTATTCCTGGGAATCCCAAATTGCAGAAGAAGGAACCAATTGAGAAAAAGGTTGACAAAATCCAAAAGCCAGCATCTAGTGCAAGGAAACCTGTAGAAATGGAGAATGTCACATCTAAAGGTGTTTCTAAGCTTCACGATCAAGGCAAAGTGACCTCTACAAAAGTAAGAAGGCCCGAGAGTAGATCCAACATTTCAAAGATTCAGACTCCCCAGGTTTTGTCTAGCAAGACTGTGACACCCACATCACCGCCTGTATCTCGTAACTCCTGCAATCCGAAGAAGAGAAGGCAGTCAGCAAGCCTTTCGGAACTAATGTGAGTCTTTAGTCTTAATGAACTTTATCTGGGAAACATTTCTTTCTGATTTCTGCATCCATTTATCGTTGTTTTTGANAAGCGAAAAATGAGAAGGCAGTCAGCAAGCCTTTCGGAACTAATGTGAGTCTTTAGTCTTAATGAACTTTATCTGGGAAACATTTCTTTCTGATTTCTGCATCCATTTATCGTTGTTTTTGAATTTTTCTGAGGGAATTAAATGCAAAATTGATTTTGCTTTTTAATGTTAATGCAGGTTGAAAATAGAGGATGCCAGGATGACGACATGCTGATCGAGCGTTATTGTGAAAATGAGTCTGATATGACAGTCACCAGAAATACACTGGTGGTACAACTACTTGCTGGGAACAGGACAGATGCTTCTGAAATTCTCATCAAAGGTAAGGCACATACTTCATCTATTGCTCTGGTGCACTCTTGGTGATTAAATCTTGATCATCTAGGATAGTCTTTTTTGGTGATTTAGCAAATTTTGTGTGTGAACACTTATGTATGCTCATGTATATTCTATGGAAGCACATATAAAGTACTTACTTGGGGGGCTGATACTTGGTGCAAGGGAAATAGTTCGTCATGAATGGGGGCTTGCCACTCCCTGCAAATTGTGCCATAGGTTAGCTCTTTACCCAATCTTCTGCCTCAAGCGTCCAACATCAGCAAGACCTACGCTACGTAATGGCTTACGTGAACTTAGAATTTACCTGAGGCTACATCGGGCATGAAAACCATTTAGTAGATAGAATTTTGGAATATACTCAAACTATTTTAGCAATACTCGTTCAGCATCAAGGAAAGCACATGCATCTCAATAGCTGAAGTCTGGGGTTTTACGATTAGAAGTACCATTTACATACTAAGGTAGTGATACATGGTTGGTCATCCTCTCGGCATAGTGGGATCCTACACCTGTACTTGAAAAGAAACAATATAATTCGGAGGCAGACAGGCAATAATTTACCTTATGATGCATTTAGAGGAGTTGATGGCTAGTAAAATATCTTATTCCAAAGGTTCCGAGTTAGTACCACACCAACACCACCATCTTTGTACACAACATAATTGTGTGGATGGACCACCCAAAAGGGCCATACACGAGCTATCTATTATAGTTTACAGATGAATATGTTATACATGCAACCCTCTGTTTGATTATTAATTTTTTTTGGAAAAGTTATTAGTTAGATGCACGTGGACTTTGTCTGCACAGNAAGAGCTATCTATTATAGTTTACAGATGAATATGTTATACATACAACCCTCTGTTTGACTATTAATTTTTTTTGGAAAAGTTATTAGTTAGATGCACGTGGACTTTGTCTGCACAGGGGTGCTATGAAGATGTTTTAGCTGACATAATATCTTCAATTGCAGAGAATTGTGACAACAGCCAGAATTCTCTCTGTGAGGCTACCCTGCTGATCACCCAACATGAAAGCAACAAATCTGTTGCAGAAGCTGACTATTGCAACACTCGCAGTGTAACCAAGAAGAAAAGTGACAAAAGCAGGCTTAGTTCAAGAGATCTACTTTTGAGCAGTGCTTCTTTCATCAGTCACGCAGAGGAGCTATTTGATTTTAATGCTTGTAAACCTTTACATTTACATGATAGTTTACATGATTTTGAAACTGCCAATACCAGAATGTTATTGGACTGTGCAAATGAACTACTGGAGCGTAAAAGCCTACGACACACTTCAATCGTTCATCCAATGTCACAAAACCCGATATGGAATTCAAGAATTTGCATCTCCCTGAACCAGTCGGTGGAAGATGTTTGTGACGAGATCGAGAGGCTGAGTAGCTATAGCAGGCTTCCCGGAGAAAGCCTTCCTGTGGATACTGTTAATGTGGTGCTGGAAAGAGATTTATGGTGCAAGGGAGTGGCGAGTGGAGCATGGCATGTGGGATGGAGGAATGGATTTACTTCGGGCGAAGTTGGACAAGTAGTGGGTGAGACAGAGGAGTTGGTTATAAGTGGGCTAATTGAAGAGCTGTTTATGGATTTTGTGCTTTAGAATGTTGTAAATGTTTGGATTTGTGCATTTTAGAGGGTCTTCTTATTATTTTTTGTAAATCGTTACTAGAGTTCATAGTTATAGCAAAATAGGTGAAAAAAATATTTTTTATTATGAGGGCCATAGTAGACATTTTTTTGATCAAACTTTGTCCAGACATTTGGAAGAAGCATGTTTTGTTATAAACTTAACGTGGGCTTATGCACTGCCCATTTCTTACAAATCTCATTTTAAGACATTTGGAAGAAGCATGTTGTGTTAATTTGTTAAAAAAAAAGCCCCCGAAAATGTTATCGTTGGTATATTATATGTGTGAGGCTCAGACATTATCAATTTTTGTATAGTAATATAATTTGTCGTCAAATTAATCTTACTAGTTGTGCCTATGATTGATTCAATGTGACTTGGAGCTGTGTATCTGTAAAAAAATTTTCATGTTTTTAACCATTTCTTGTAAAGTTCTATCTTTGTATCATTATAAGTTCAAGTTTTATTTGCTAAAAAAGAGAAAAAGAAAACTCAATAACTGTGGTACGTATGCCTTTTCTTTTCGATTTTAATTTTAGTACTCTATTTTTTTATTTAATAATTGTGAAGATAAATATGTAATTCGACCCATAAAAATAAGTAAAAATTAGAAGTCAGTATAATAGTGAAATTTCTATTTGACTATCTATTTTTTTAATCTTGCTAATTATGCCATTAAGAATAAATTAATTTTTATAATTTTAATTGTTTTTAATGATTTGAAAGAACATTTATTGGAAGTTTATCAAATTAGACGGCTATAAAAGCCCTAAAAATTAAAGAGTTCTTTAAAAGTCGGTACACTTAATTAGACTTATTTGACAAAAAGTATATAGAACAAAATGTTTTTAAAAATAAAAAAATAAAGGGCTTAGACCTCCCAAAAAACTTAATAGAATAAAAATACACTTTTTAAAATAATTGGGATAGAAGTACATATGCTAAAAAAAAGTCATAAAAGTCTTTTTACTCTTACCATAAATAGTGCATATTTAATTGAATGTGAGTATAAACCCCACACTTTTATCTTTATATATGTATACAGGTATATATAGTAAGTAATTATTTCTTTTGAAATGTTAATCTGGTAAAATTCGAGTAAATAGTAATTTAAACCTAGTTTTAATTTGTAAATATAGGAAATCGTTGTAATAGAACTTGTA
>CAUOFW020002647.1:460002-502338 GCA_963454935.2 Ilex paraguariensis
AAAAAAAAGCCCCCGAAAATGTTATCGTTGGTATATTATATGTGTGAGGCTCAGACATTATCAATTTTTGTATAGTAATATAATTTGTCGTCAAATTAATCTTATTAGTTGTGCCTATGATTGATTCAATGTGACTTGGAGCTGTGTATCTGTAAAAAAATTTTCATGTTTTTAACCATTTCTTGTAAAGTTCTATCTTTTTATCATTATAAGTTCAAGTTTTATTTGCTAAAAAAGAGAAAAAGAAAACTCAATAACTGTGGTACGTATGCCTTTTCTTTTCGATNCATGTGGTGCTGGAAAGAGATTTATGGTGCAAGGGAGTGGCGAGTGGAGCATGGCATGTGGGATGGAGGAATGGATTTACTTCGGGCGAAGTTGGACAAGTAGTGGGTGAGACAGAGGAGTTGGTTATAAGTGGGCTAATTGAAGAGCTGTTTATGGATTTTGTGCTTTAGAATGTTGTAAATGTTTGGATTTGTGCATTTTAGAGGGTCTTCTTATTATTTTTTGTAAATCGTTACTAGAGTTCATAGTTATAGCAAAATAGGTGAAAAAAATATTTTTTATTATGAGGGCCATAGTAGACATTTTTTTGATCAAACTTTGTCCAGACATTTGGAAGAAGCATGTTTTGTTATAAACTTAACGTGGGCTTATGCACTGCCCATTTCTTACAAATCTCATTTTAAGACATTTGGAAGAAGCATGTTGTGTTAATTTGTTAAAAAAAAGCCCCCGAAAATGTTATCGTTGGTATATTATATGTGTGAGGCTCAGACATTATCAATTTTTGTATAGTAATATAATTTGTCGTCAAATTAATCTTACTAGTTGTGCCTATGATTGATTCAATGTGACTTGGAGATGTGTATCTGTAAAAAAATTTTCATGTTTTTAACCATTTCTTGTAAAGTTCTATCTTTGTATCATTATAAGTTCAAGTTTTATTTGCTAAAAAAGAGAAAAAGAAAACTCAATAACTGTGGTACGTATGCCTTTTCTTTTCGATTTTAATTTTAGTACTCTATTTTTTTATTTAATAATTGTGAAGATAAATATGTAATTCGACCCATAAAAATAAGTAAAAATTAGAAGTCAGTATAATAGTGAAATTTCTATTTGACTATCTATTTTTTTAATCTTGCTAATTATGCCATTAAGAATAAATTAATTTTTATAATTTTAATTGTTTTTAATGATTTGAAAGAACATTTATTGGAAGTTTATCAAATTAGACGGCTATAAAAGCCCTAAAAATTAAAGAGTTCTTTAAAAGTCGGTACACTTAATTAGACTTATTTGACAAAAAGTATATAGAACAAAATGTTTTTAAAAATAAAAAAATAAAGGGCTTAGACCTCCCAAAAAACTTAATAGAATAAAAATACACTTTTTAAAATAATTGGGATAGAAGTACATATGCTAAAAAAAAGTCATAAANAGAGGAGTTGGTTATAAGTGGGCTAATTGAAGAGCTGTTTATGGATTTTGTGCTTTAGAATGTTGTAAATGTTTGGATTTGTGCATTTTAGAGGGTCTTCTTATTATTTTTTGTAAATCGTTACTAGAGTTCATAGTTATAGCAAAATAGGTGAAAAAAATATTTTTTATTATGAGGGCCATAGTAGACATTTTTTTGATCAAACTTTGTCCAGACATTTGGAAGAAGCATGTTTTGTTATAAACTTAACGTGGGCTTATGCACTGCCCATTTCTTACAAATCTCATTTTAAGACATTTGGAAGAAGCATGTTGTGTTAATTTGTTAAAAAAAAGCCCCCGAAAATGTTATCGTTGGTATATTATATGTGTGAGGCTCAGACATTATCAATTTTTGTATAGTAATATAATTTGTCGTCAAATTAATCTTATTAGTTGTGCCTATGATTGATTCAATGTGACTTGGAGCTGTGTATCTGTAAAAAAATTTTCATGTTTTTAACCATTTCTTGTAAAGTTCTATCTTTTTATCATTATAAGTTCAAGTTTTATTTGCTAAAAAAGAGAAAAAGAAAACTCAATAACTGTGGTACGTATGCCTTTTCTTTTCGATTTTAATTTTAGTACTCTATTTTTTTATTTAATAATTGTGAAGATAAATATGTAATTCGACCCATAAAAATAAGTAAAAATTAGAAGTCAGTATAATAGTGAAATTTCTATTTGACTATCTATTTTTTTAATCTTGCTAATTATGCCATTAAGAATAAATTAATTTTTATAATTTTAATTGTTTTTAATGATTTGAAAGAACATTTATTGGAAGTTTATCAAATTAGACGGCTATAAAAGCCCTAAAAATTAAAGGGTTCTTTAAAAGTCGGTACACTTAATTAGACTTATTTGACAAAAAGTATATAGAACAAAATATTTTTAAAAATAAAAAAATAAAGGGCTTAGACCTCCCAAAAAACTTAATAGAATAAAAATACACTTTTTAAAATAATTGGGATAGAAGTACATATGCTAAAAAAAAGTCATAAAAGTCTTTTTACTCTTACCATAAATAGTGCATATTTAATTGAATGTGAGTATAAACCCCACACTTTTATCTTTATATATGTATACAGGTATATATAGTAAGTAATTATTTCTTTTGAAATGTTAATCTGGTAAAATTCGAGTAAATAGTAATTTAAACTTAGTTTTAATTTGTAAATATAGGAAATCGTTGTAATAGAACTTGTACCAACTAGGTTTGAGGTACAAAAGTATGTTGTAAAAGTTTGGATTGGAGTTGGAAGGGTTTGAAATTGATTAGAAATGAAAAATAGAGGAAACATGCAGAATCTTGGGATTTTCGGCAAAACGTACCGGTACGTCGAACTCCAGAAGCTTCAGCGTACCGGTACACTCTATAAAAGTCTAGAAATTTTAAGTCACGATCTGGGCCCAATTTTCTCCCTATAAATACATAAGGACATCTCATTTAGTCTCATTTCAACATCTCTAACCCTAGGAAACCTTAGAGAAGAAGAAAGAGAGGGAAAAATACAAGATTAAAGGGGATTTGCACATTGGATTAGATCAAAACCCTAATTTTTCAAAAACACCAAAGTAGGGGTTTTTTCCTATTCTTTTACATTGAGGCTAAGGCTTATAAATATGTATTCTTTTGACTCTAAATCTTGTATGTATACTATGAAATCTTTGATTCTCATTATTCTTGCAATTATTACCATGTTTTAAACAATGTTATGGTTTGACAACTATTAAAACTCTTTTTCTCATATTCAAATCATAATTCTCAAGAGAAATGGATTTTTCTCTTGATTTTTAATTTGTTCTTGATTTCAAAATTTTAGTGCTTTGTATTGAACAATAAAATGGTATTTATGATGATTTCTTTGCATATTTTCTTAACTTGTTCTATTGGAAGGATATAAGAGAAATTTGGAAATTTTGGATTTTAGTTTGTTATTTGAGAAATTGATTGGATATTGTATCTCTTATGAATATTTGGATGACCACCGGTGGCCGTTAACCGGGTATCGCAGAGTGGGTAGATGCGTTTTTTACTCCGTGCGGGTTTGAATTTTTTCTACCACTCATAGTGCGGTTAGTACCTTATGAGGACCAAACCACTATTCGCTCACGGATACCGAAGATGAGGGTTAGTATACTATTCTTGAGTTGAATTTCGTCACTGCCATGAGTTGGTACACGCCCTTCCTAAAATATTGATATCCTTGCGAGGATCGGGTGTGTATGTGGGCCAGGATATTCTTAATGTGTTTAGTCATGCGATATCTTACATCATACCTGAGATCCATTGTGGATTATTGCTATTTGTGCAAGTGGTTGGTTTTGGCTTATTGTGGGAATTTGTTATTTATGATGGAAATGGTTCATTATGAAAATGGTTGGGGTGGAATTGTTAAT
The DNA here is from genome assembly GCA_963454935.2 of Ilex paraguariensis. Classification (NCBI taxonomy): domain Eukaryota; kingdom Viridiplantae; phylum Streptophyta; class Magnoliopsida; order Aquifoliales; family Aquifoliaceae; genus Ilex; species Ilex paraguariensis. The sequence continues at coordinate 463,888 of CAUOFW020002647.1, forward strand.
TTGATGATATTCTTATCGTTGGAAGTTGGTTTTACTATTTCATTTAACTATTGCTCTTGTATAAATTTGAGATCAAATTGCCCGTATTTTCTCTCAAAAGTTATATCTATAATAATTGTAAAATGAGACCGACTGTTTTGTATATTTTCTAAACCTTGTTTGAGTTTGAGAAGATTTTCCTATAGAGTTTTGTCTTCACCCCTTACAAACAACATATTTTTCAGATTATGTGTTAAAGGAAGAGCTCAAAGTAGATGAGCAAGCTTATTGGGAAGCTTCGGTAGATGGGAACGTGGATCCCGAAATGAATGTCTAGAATTATCTTCTTTTTGTCCTACTTTAGGAAAAATTTATGTTGAGACTCAGTGGAGTCTAATATTCTGTATTCCGTTGCAAGTTAAATTTGATTCTTTTGAATGTAATGGTCATATTCTAGCATATTCTTTTAACATGATGTTATAGATATTAGATATGATAAATCAAATTATCTTTATTTATGAATTTNCTGTATTCCGTTGCAAGTTAAATTTGATTCTTTTGAATGTAATGGTCATATTCTAACATATTCTTTCAACATGATGTTATAGATATTAGATATGATAAATCAAATTATCTTTATTTATGAATTTTATTAGTTGCTCTCTTAATGTGAATGATTGGTAGATTATAATGCAGTCCAAGGTGAATTTTGGGGTGTTACAGTAAGACTTTCAAGATTTCTTTTAATATTTGTATATCATTTGAATTTTGAAATTTCATATATATATATATATATATATATANATAATGCAGTCCAAGGTGAATTTTGGGGTGTTACAGTAAGACTTTTAAGATTCCTTTTAATATTTGTATATCATTTGAATTTTGAAATTTCATATATATATATATACACACACACACACACACATAATACAGTGACATCAAACAGTAGACACGCTCAACAAAAAAATAGTAACATCAAACAGTAACACACTCAACAAAAAAATANCAGTGGACACGCTCAACAAAAAAATAGTAACATCAAACAGTAACACACTCAACAAAAAAATAGTAATATCAAACAGTAACACACTCAACAAAAAATTAGTAACATCAAAAAGTAATACAAATATTTTTGTTGAGCGTGTTACTGTTTGATGTTACTTTTTTTTAGTTGAGCGTGTCAATGGTTGATGTTACTATTTTTTTGTTGAGCGTGTCACTGTTTGATGTCACTGTATTTCGTGTGTGTGTATATATATTAAATATGTGTGTGTGTGTGTATATGTATGTGTATATATATGTGTGTGTGTGTGTGTGTATACGAAATTTCCAAATTTAAATGATACATAAATATCAAAAGAAATTTTGAAAGTCTCACATTCAAGTAGGTATGCACTATTTATGGTAGGGGATAATTATGGAATACAATTTAGAAAGAATTTGAAAATATTTTAAAATGTGTACTTATTGACAACTATTTGATAAAAAAAGAGGACTGAAAGGAGGATAAATTTGAAGGTAGTACTTAAAGCCAAATAAATTTTGAAAAAAATACTCGCATCCGATTGTCACCTAAAAAAAAAATACACTTTGGCCCATTAGGTGCTTCATTAAGGGCCTTTTAGGCCTTAATGAAGCATTAGGCTTTAAAAGCCCGTCTTTGGNATACGAAATTTCCAAATTTAAATGATACATAAATATCAAAAGAAATTTTGAAAGTCTCACGTTCAAGTAGGTATGCACTATTTATGGTAGGGGTAATTATGGAATACAATTTAGAAAGAATTTGAAAATATTTTAAAATGTGTACTTATTGACAACTATTTGATAAAAAAGAGGACTGAAAGGAGGATAAATTTGAAGGTAGTACTTAAAGCCAAATAAATTTTGAAAAAAATACTCGCATCCGATTGTCACCTAAAAAAAAAATACACTTTGGCCCATTAGGTGCTTCATTAAGGGCCTTTTAGGCCTTAATGAAGCATTAGGCTTTAAAAGCCCGTCTTTGGCCCATTAGGTGATTCGGGAAGGCTCAAAGCTTACTCAATAAGCTGCTGCTGCTTCTTGTGGTCCCCCACAAGCTTTTGGCGCCCAGGGACGCGATTGAAAACATTCCCTTCCCTCGCCATTCACCCACTTCCCCTTCTCTCTCTCTCTCTCTCTNTATTGACAACTATTTGATAAAAAAGAGGACTGAAAGGAGGATAAATTTAAAGGTAGTACTTAAAACCAAATAAATTTTGAAAAAAATACTCACATCCGATTGTCTCTAAAAAAAAAAAATACACAGGCCGTCTTTGGCCCATTAGGTGCTTCATTAAGGGCCTTTTAGGCCTTAATGAAGCATTAGGCTTTAAAAGCCCGTCTTTGGCCCATTAGGTGATTCGGGAAGGCTCAAAGCTTACTCAATAAGCTGCTGCTGCTTCTTGTGGTCCCCCACAAGCTTTTGGCGCCCAGGGACGCGATTGAAAACATTCCCTTCCCTCGCCATTCACCCACTTCCCCTTCTCTCTCTCTCTCTCTCTCTCTCTCTCTCTCTCTCTCTCTTTCTGACACACAACACACAGATCAGCGGTCAATGGCCATGGAGCAGCAGAGAAAGCAGAAGATGGTGCAAGAACAGGAGGAAACAGAAGAGATGCAACATGGCCCTTTCCCTGTTGAAAAACTTCAGGTGATTTTATTTCTTTTCGTACCCTCCTGCCCAAGTTCTTGATCTTTCGTGCTATCATACACAATCTCTTAACGCTTGCTCAAATGGATTATCTTTCTATTTGATTTAAAAAGGGGGTTTTCCTCTCAAGCCTTCTTGTACGCTGTCTTCTGAAATTGGGTTCGTTTCTTTCTAGATTTTGGTTCTTCGATTCCCTTCAAGACCCTAGAGTACCTCTGTACATTGAATTTTACTAACCCGTCTGCCTACTGTTGAACATATTTGCGAATGGTCTTTACTTTGAGCCTTGATTTTTTTTTTTTTTTTTTTCTAAAAATGCTGTCTTTGAGAACGGGTTCTTTTCCCTTTTGGATTAGTTTTACAGATATCCTACCAAATCCTATAATTGCTCGTTTTTGCCATAAGGGTTGGTTTGGATTGACGTCGTTATTTCTCCAGAATGTCCGTATCATAGGAGTACTAATTCTGTTGACTAAACCTATCATTTTTCTTGATGTTGTGTTTAAATACCATTTATTGCAAGTGACAATCTTTCGTTTGTTGATAATTTCTTGGAACAATGGTGGGTTTAGCAGGTTACTTGTGCCACACATTTCTTATTCAACTAAAGCATTTTTCGCACCTTGGGTGAAACTACATATTGACACATTTGTATATTCATCTTTTAAGGAATGTGGGATTGCTTCCCTCGACATAAAGAAGCTTAAAGATGCTGGTCTCTGCACAGTGGAATCTGTAGCATACTCTCCTAGGAAAGAACTTCTTCACATAAAAGGAATCAGTGAAGCTAAAGTTGACAAAATCATTGAGGGGGGCATGTTTTTCCTCTCTGTAGTAGCTATTTTGTTTTCCTTCCATGTTTTATACCGATATTTATTCTGATCAGTGAATAAGCATAATTATATGTGGTTGGTTTGTGTTTCATATGAACAGCTTCAAAACTGGTCCCTTTGAGTTTCACTAGTGCTAGCCAACTTCATGCTCAGAGGCTTGAAATCATTCAGATAACTTCTGGATCAAGAGAACTTGACAAAATTTTAGAAGGTGGAAATGTCAGGATCTTTTCATCAACACTATGTACTATAAAACTAAGCCATTTTCGCAAACACATGCATGTTCCTTTAATACTTCCCTTAGTATGATTGGAATCTCACAATGTTGGACTTGACAGGAGGAATTGAGACGGGATCTATAACTGAAATATATGGAGAGTTCCGCTCTGGAAAGACTCAGCTCTGTCACACACTATGTGTCACTTGCCAAGTAAGACACTGTTTCCATATTGCAAGATATTGATATGTATCTGTCTGTTCAGCTGAAGTAGGCTTCAGCCATGCCAAAGGAGGATAATAACAATGGCCATATAGAGGGGCAAAATAATTTGTCTAATGTCTTTTCATCTCAAGGGATTAACGATACAGTAAGCAGAATTTTGACTTTTGCTGTATGGAATCAACTCATTGGCCTGGCTAAGTCTGAAACTGTCACGCAATTGAAAAAGTTTTTTACATATTGATCACATCAACTAATTCAAAACATTTTATTTATGTTGTAAATGTCTCAGCTTCCATTAGATCAAGGGGGTGGTGAGGGAAAAGCAATGTACATTGATGCTGAGGGCACTTTTAGGCCACAAAGACTCTTACAGATAGCAGACAGGTCTTGCTCAGTTACCTTGATCTAAGGATGCTGTGTTGCATTATTTAGTTTGTTGCACTAACCTTATGGTGGAAATGTTTCATGTTTCATGAGTTGTCAACGGTGTTGAGTGCTGCAGGTTTGGGTTGAATGGTGCTGATGTTTTGGAGAATGTGGCCTATGCTCGGGCATACAACACTGATCATCAATCAAGGCTTTTGCTTGAAGCAGCTTCAATGATGGTAGAAACCAGGTACTTTATGTTTTAAGTCACTTGTGATTTTTCATACTTGGTATTTTCTTAGCAGCCAAGATCCATGAAAAAATGTGAATATTTTTATTTTGATTGGCCATTTTGTATAAGTATATTGATTGATTTTTGAATGCTGCTTTGCAGTAAAACTATTGGTTATTTTAGTCCTGAACTTGCTCGGGGACTGCCACCATAGCACATTTTTGCATTCCTAAGGACAAACATACTTTATTTCCAGCAGATGTGGTTTTACATATCTTTATGTTTGTAGTTAGTTTAAAAGATATAGTACTGCTCATTAAAAGAGAACACAAATCTGTCTCCACATCCACTCCGGTCTATCTCAACTTAACTGTCATGTTTTTCGACACTTGATTCCTTTGCACACACAAAAAAAAGGCTTTACTGTACTCTACTTTGCTGGTCTTCATTGTGGTAACTTCCACTAATTATCATTCATGATTGAAAGTCATGGTATCGGCCATCAACTCGGAGCGTAGGGAGGCATTTCGTCATAACATTGTAAAAGGGTATCGGGCGACACAATATGGTGAGCAAAAGAAGAAATTGGACATGACAATAAATTTAGGTCATATCACAGCATTGTGGCATAGTATCCGGTGATACATTGTTATTCAATGACGATGACTTGAACGAATAGGTAGAGCCATCTCTGTGTTAACCATGAAGTGAGTGAGACACGTGGTTGAAATGGAACATCTATTTGTTTTATAACGGAAGGTGTCATTCTGAATACAACTCGGTTCCTCTTACTCTTTNGGTCTATCTCAACTTAACTGTCATGTTTTTCGACACTTGATTCCTTTTCACACACAAAAAAAAGGCTTTACTGTACTCTACTTTACTGGTCTTCATTGTGGTAACTTCCACTAATTATCATTCATGATTGAAAGTCATGGTATCGGCCATCAACTCGGAGCGTAGGGAGGCATTTCGTCATAACATTGTAAAAGGGTATCGGGCGACACAATATGGTGAGCAAAAGAAGAAATTGGACATGACAATAAATTTAGGTCATATCACAGCATTGTGGCATAGTATCCGGTGATACATTGTTATTCAATGACGATGACTTGAACGAATAGGTAGAGCCATCTCTGTGTTAACCATGAAGTGAGTGAGACACGTGGTTGAAATGGAACATCTATTTGTTTTATAACGGAAGGTGTCATTCTGAATACAACTCGGTTCCTCTTACTCTTTCTATCTTATCCGACATGGCACATAAATCGCGAGTGCCTTCTCTCTACTGATGTATAAAATATGCCTCAAACTGGGGAAACAAATGTTCACATGGTACAAAATATTTCCCTTTATTCAGGCAGCTACCCTTTCACCGGACCAGTGGCATTGATAAACTTTCCCAAAATTGATTTATAAACTCAGTGAATGGCATTCATCGGTTTCAATTACATTTATACTGCTGCAGCAGGCTGTGTCAAGAATTTTGTGGCCACCTTAAGCAATATAATTTCAATCGACTGGTATTAAGATAGACATGTTGCAGGTCCAAACTAATTATTCAATACATGTTGATTATAGGTTTGCTCTCATGATAGTGGACAGTGCTACTGCTCTCTATAGGACAGATTTTTCTGGTAGGGGAGAACTGTCAGCAAGGCAAATGCATCTTGCAAAGTTCTTGCGCAGCCTTCAGAAATTGGCGGATGAGGTAGTCTCAATCTCCATTGTTCGGGTGACATTATGCTTGGGGACTGTTTCAGCTATCTTTAGAGTTCAGTTGCCAGATCATCTTCCTAAGGATTATACTAGGTTTCTACTACATAAAAGATATAGATTAACCTATTGTCTAAGAGAGGTTTCTTTAAAANCTCAGCTATCTTTAGAGTTCAGTTGCCAGATCATCTTCCTAAGGATTATACTAGGTTTTCTACTACATAAAAGATATAGATTAACCTATTGTCTAAGAGAGGTTTCTTTAAAAGTGATCTTTTTTACGTTTGCAGTTTGGTGTAGCTGTTGTTATTTCTAACCAAGTTGTTGCCCAAGTGGATGGTTCTGCCATTTTTGCTGGGCCTCAAATCAAACCCATTGGTGGTAATATTATGGCTCATGCTTCTACAACAAGGTCTGTCCATGCTACAAGTACTTTTTGCCTTGCCGATTGATTGTTAGTAGTTCACCAATATTCACCATTCTATTGACAGGCTAGCTCTCCGAAAGGGGAGAGGGGAGGAGCGAATTTGTAAAGTAATAAGTTCTCCATGTCTAGCAGAGGCTGAAGCTAGGTTTCAGATTTCAACAGAAGGTGTAATCGATGTCAAGGACTGAATTTTGCTGGCCAATTATTTTGCCGTACTTTTTTGAGGTCCTCCATTCATCAAGGCGTGTTTCTGTATCTGTTGTTGATCTACAACCCAGAAGGAAAAGTTTGATGTTTTTGTAGGTGGAAGAGGACGACCCTACAAGTTGAGGAAACTGTAGGGCAGCTATGAATCAGCACAGATTTCACCTTTCAGCAATAGTATTCTGAATTTTTCTTTGGTGTGTTTGCTTCTAAACTTTCTTTGGTTGATTGTTCTTGTATTGCCAAGAGAAACACTATGTGGAGAATGGAATCATCAAAGCTTTCATGTGGTCAATCTCCATTATTTATTATGGGCTCAATGTTTCATTGGCCGAGAGTTATAACCCAACTGTTTAGGATCCATGTTAGAGTTCGTATTCTGGCACTAATGCTATGTTTTACAACACAGAATCTGGTTTGGCAATTCAGGATAGAATTCAACCAAAAATAAGTAATAATGCAGAAGATTTGTTCAGAAATTTAGGATTTGATCCAACTAAAGTCATCAGATTTCCGAAATTCTTAAAGGGTAAGTGATACAATAAGTTCATAACCAACATTTATATACAAAGTGCATGCAACAATCACACGATACAAACTGATCTATAATAAAAAAGTGGGTCAAATAATTCATATGTACACATTGACTAAAGTAGAAAACAATTCAATTTGAATATATACTTGCATTGTCCAGGTGCAAAGGGCCGGTCTTCAACCCCCTTGGATCATGTACTGTACAGTTGCATGTCAAACGGCGATGATTTGTGCCAGGAGCCAGACATTCACTACTAAGTAGTAAAAATTTCACAGAAATTTGTCGGGGGGCAACTCAAGTGTAGCATATACAATTGCTATGACATGAACTCTAGGTCTAACAACGAAGTGTGGAGTAGAGGTCATCGAGGGCAGCATACAAGGACTCAGCAGCCTTAGGTCTGTCCANCAACTCAAGTGTAGCATAGACAATTGCTATGACATGAACTCTAGGTCTAACAACGAAGTGTGGAGTAGAGGTCATCGAGGGCATCATACAAGGACTCAGCAGCCTTAGGTCTGTCCACTGTCCCAAGAAGGATGTCAGCAGNGCAACTCAAGTGTAGCATATACAATTGCTATGACATGAACTCTAGGTCTAACAACGAAGTGTGGAGTAGAGGTCATCGAGGGCAGCATACAAGGACTCAGCAGCCTTAGGTCTGTCCACTGTCCCAAGAAGGATGTCAGCAGTGGTGAGATAAGGATCACCATAGAAGCATAGATTAGTGTCCATCCTCGTTGCAACAATGTTCCCTTCCAGTGAAACTCCCACAAATGCACCTGAGCCATGGATAACAAATATATCAGATATTCCCAGGGACTATGTTCTTCAGCCTATGACATTTTGTCTGAAAGACATATCTATCGTGGCATAAGAGGAACTACTTGGGAAACCGTTATTCATAGGTGATCTCGAATTACCTCCACTTTTTTAAGTGTTGTTGTCTTCCTATGACACAAACTACAAGCCACATTGTGAATTGTTCCTAATTGACAATCCCTTCCCACCCCCAAAAAAGAAAAAGAAAAAAAACCCTCCAAAAAACGACAGCCAAGACACAAATCATGAAGTATTTTACTAGAATGAACCCTACAAAAAATGGCTAGAAAGAAATTTGACTAATACTTCCAATTCAAGACACCAGGGGTGAAGTCAGGAATTCAAAATAAGGGAGGTCAACCAAGAATGGAACAAGATACAATAAAGTATGGAAAGGGACAACATAATAATATTTGAAAATAAAAAACAAAATAAGGGGGTAAAAGGCATTTTTAAAACATAATTGGTGTGATGCCCCCCTCCCCCTCCTCCGCGGGCCCTATACTACCAAGACACAAACTTATAGGCCTAATAGTTCATTGAACTGCGACTTTGGAGATTGGCCCACAACACTGTCCAACATATACAATACCTTTGCTACAACTGTAAGTATAGCACATCCCAGAACCTCTGTCTCCAGCTCGAACATCTGCTTCCAACACTCTCCCAATGGGTCCTGCTGCAGCACTGCATCCAGCCCCAAGAGAAAAATGCACACGACTACAAAATGTTTTCACAGCTTTAGAATCATGGAGCACAATTATGAAGTCCATGAGCTCACCCCCGATCTATGAAACAAAAGCAAAAGCAAAAAAACACCATGAGTGATGGAAAATGTGGAATCCACATTTACAATTGATTTGTAATTTAATGCAAGAGGTCGAAGCAATCAAATTCACAAATTGCAGGGCAATAATTCAAGTCCTTGAACGTTAACATGAAATGACAATGAGAACATCTAACATATGATAGGACATAAAGGTTTTTCTTGACAGTTTTCCACAATATTCTTAGATATTGTGGAACAAAACTGACTGAAGAGAACAAACAGTATAAGAGCATAAACATGTAAAGGGATTGTAAAAGGAGTTTTGCACCCACAACAAGGCTTGAATGCACGCGTCTAAACAAAAGTAATCTTCTACGGGTGTAATATGGTGGGGTGATGATGGTGAAGTCTAGTTGGCTGATTTGCTCAAAAAACAACTGAAACAAAAACCATTTCAGATCAACATATTGAAAAAAAAATGATACAAAGAGCTAAAACAAAAATGTCAGCACCAACTTCATAATTCATGCTATAACCATGCAGTCAGAGTAACCTGGCAAGGATTGACTGAAACATACAACTCTATTATTATATACTCCTGGTTTACACGAAGAAGATGGAATATTTAATAAAGGTTTATGGTTAAGCAAAACACTTCCATACTTATCTATTGGCTAACAGCATGAAAGCCTCCCAGCATATATTATGGTGGGTTTTAGCAGGAAAAGCTCTGTCAATGGTAGATTGATGTGATCAAGAATAAGTGTGAAAACAATCCGAATGGGAGAAATATAACTTTCCGATACAACACACTCATGTCAAAGGTGCTCAATTAAACATTTCCTTGTATTACTGATGAATGAAAGAAAGTTGTGTCGCATATCACTCAATGACGATACAGTTTCAGTTGATAAGATTAGAGTAAGTGGGTTCTCAAGTCAGGATAAACTAATAAGTACTATAATTTAATTTCTCAAATAAATCACAAAAGTGCAATAATACCAACTAAAACTATATGGATACCAGAACATTTGAAACAAGGGAAAGGCTACCTGAGGACCCCATCCTAATCCAACAGACAGAATGGCAGATGGTGCAGACCACGATCCATCAGACCTTCGAGCAACGACCAAACCAGTCCCAAGTTTATAAGTAATAAGTGCCCCAGCTTTAGCAACCGTTAATACTGCCAAACCTCTTGCTCTTTGCAGAACTGCCATGGGTATGGACCTCTCAGGGTTCAACCGGGCAACCTGTCCATTTGAAAATTTATTTTGTACACTAATCAAAAAAGAATCATTTTAAACAGCAACTTAGAATCTACATCAATTTGGCTAAATCTAGATTAGGATAAACTGTGTGCTTGCTAATAATAAACTAACCATTTTTGCAGGTCAACTATCATGTGGGTGCGTGTGTGTNATTATTTTGTACACTAATAAAAAAAGAATCATTTTAAACAGCAACTTAGAATCTACATCAATTTGGCTAAATCTAGATTAGGATAAACTGTGTGCCTGCTAATAATAAACTAACCATTTTTGCAGGTCAACTATCATGTGGGTGCGTGTGTGTGTGTGTGAGAAAGAGAGATTCAAAGCAAAATAGAAGGTCCCCACACATTATTAAGTCTTTAAAGAGGATAACTTTATGAAAAGGAAGAGGCTGATCTTGGTTTTAGAGTCAGTAAACACCAGCCAATTGCAGGAAGTGCTTAATCCAAAATAGGAATATCACCTGGCAGTAGCTTCTCAATGTGTTGCATGATTTGTATATCTCCTGCTCCATTGATAAACTCACTGGAAGATTTAACCAACCTCTTGCACAAGTCCAATCTATGACATCATGCTTTGCAACCTGCACAGCATTGCTGATGGTGTTGATCAGGACACCTTGCAAGGGATCAAGCCTATCATAGCAGCTGTCGCACACCCTTTGTGGATTCCTCTCCCTGAACTTAATGGGTAATAAGCACCTTCCCTTCGAGCATGCTCGACAAAATATCCCTCCACAAAATCTACAATGATGTCTGCCGCGGGTAAGAGCTGTGAAGGGAGCAGTGCACTGCATGCAAATGGTAGTAGAGCTATCTGGAAGCCATTCTGGAGGTTCAGTTTCCAGCACCTCTTTGTAAGCACTATAGGTAGTCCCATTTGGCTCAAGAAGTGGTGGAGCACTAGGTAGGTAAACTGAAGAATGCAAAAAAGCATCTCCATTTTTTGAAGACCCAAGAAATGAAATGTTTGAACTGGGAAATTGCTCAACCCCACTAGAACTGGAATCTTTATTGCGTCCAGTCAAAATCGAAAACATCCCATTCAATACGTTCTTCAAATTCACTTCAGGGAGAGTATTTTGCTGCACACAATGATCTTCACTCGACTCATATCCTTCATCAAGAATATCCTCAGATTCAAGGGGATACTGGAGGGGAAAGTCTTGCCTCAAGGACATCTTGCCAGAGGGACAGACTTTCTGGCCTTCTGGCATAGTCCAGACAGACTCACTGAAGTCATCAATGTAGTGAAATTTGCTGTTCTCCTTTTCTATATTTGAAAGTGAAGAATACGAAATTCTTCCTTCGAATGTTGCCATGAATTATGCCACATGCAGTGAATGATGTGAAATCACCAGAAAATTAAACTGCATTATAGAAAAAGAAAAAAAGAATCCATTTATAGATATTTGGAAAAATGGAAGGAAGTCAACAGAAGTATCGAATTTGTTCCTACTAATCTCACTAAAATGGTGAAGCAATGTTCAGCATTAGAAAAATCCAAGGTAATTATATGTTATGGCCAAGGATGGGAAACAATGTTGCACATATATTTGGATAAAACGTGAAAAGGCATACTCAAGCCTGTTGAGGGATGACTTTCTTTATAGAAAAACTGGCTGTGCTTGCTTGAATGCATACTTAGAGAAGAATACTTAGCAGAATCTGAAGGGAGAAACAAATTTGTAAGCTGAACAATAATCAATTAACAAAAACATAGTAAAAAATTTAACCCTTCTTTTATGTAATGCTGCCAAAACATGCTCCTAAGATTCAAAGGGGTTGAGCTTAGATATAACTGAAAATAATCTGAAGTCCTATCCAATTGCAATGACATATGTGCAAGAGCTCAGGTGGCAGATTTTCTTATTGTTCATTTGTCCACTACAATAAACTAAAAACCATCCCAACATGCTTTTTGTCAAGGTGGAGCCAGAAATTAATGTGAGGGTGGACACTTCAACTATAAATTTTAGTTTTCCCCTTCAATTGACTAAAGTAAATAATAATAGTAAATTTTTTAAATCATATTTGATACTTAAAAAATTCATTAGACTCAAAAAACCAATAGACAATACACATAACATATAGACACAAAAAAACAATGACAAAAATTCTAATTACACCCCTGTACGAAAAATGAGACTACTATATCCATTTACAATCAATCCCAAATGAGTTTAACATCCCAATTGACAAATTTACAAGCCTAAAAATCATAGCCCTTCAGTTGCTTGTGGTCAAACTTAGAATTTCAAAAAAAACAAAGAAGATATTTTATCAAAAGCAAAGACACATAATGATTCATGTGTACAGGCCGGTTGACCCAAAACCTATGTTTGCGCAATAGAATGAAAGGTAGCAATCGCAAATTGGAGATTCCGAAATGAATTGAGTTGTTCTTCTCCCTATCCGAATTTTCACAGTCTCAAAGTTCCCTTTCGTTTGGTGTGGTGACCTAAGAGATGTATGTAAAGGATAATGTTATCATATGCTGAGGTACCGAACCAAAATTTGATATATATCATTGATTGGAATGATAAAAATAATAAGAAGTAAAAAATTACACTTTGATATGTTTTTATTAAATAAAAGTGGANAGAGGTACCGAACCAAAATTTGATATATATCATTGATTGGAATGATTAAAATAATAAGAAGTAAAAAATTACACTTTGATATGTTTTTATTAAATAAAAGTGGATGTGTGGTACTGAAAAATAACATTTCAATACCGTAATCAGACGCGTATGTAAATAACATGAATGAAATAAAAGGGATTCACGTAGGTCATAGGTGTGGGCACTTCTAAGTATAGCTAGGCCATGGGTGAGCACTACCAAAATAACTAAGAAGATAAATATACTACATATAGGTAATAACAAAAAAAATTCAGGGGGGCCTTGAATGGCTTCTCATCATTATTACGGATTACTGTCTCTTAGCTTCAATGTTAAAAGAAGATTGTGTTCATGTTGTTTTTTTTTTTTTTGGGGTGGGGGGAAGGGATTGAAGACATAGATGGCTATACAAGCAGGCCGTTATATAGGGAGACAAGTCTGGCGAGGGAATGAGTAACTGATGTATCATATAATCTCGTACAAAGTGAAAAACAGGTAAATTCACATACACAATTGGGCGGGCTCACATTCTAAGAATTGGTTGCCACACACTCATCACATAGTAAGCATACACACATTACTAAAAACAATGAAAAGGATACCACACTTACCTAATTCACNATACAAGCAGGCCGTTATACAGGGAGACAAGTCTGGCGAGGGAATGAGTAACTGATGTATCATATAATCTCGTACAAAGTGAAAAGCAGGTAAATTCACATACACAATTGGGCGGGCTCACATTCTAAGACGGGCTCACATTCTAAGAATTGGTTGCCACACACTCATCACATAATAAGCATACACACATTACTAAAAACAATGAAAAGGATACCACACTTACCTAATTCACCATACCAACATATATTTCCCAAATAAAAACCAGGAAGCAAAAGAGCAATCGGACAGAAGCATAGCTAACAATGAAATTTGTTACAAACGAACAATCAATTTCAGAAAATCAAATCAAAACATCACCATCATCGACAAAAAACAGTAGCAGGCATTGAATTGAGTTTTTCCATCACCGTGATGATCACAACAAACTCAACAAAATGGTTTTTTTTTTTTTTATTCTAATCAAACCCCAATCGTTACGCAGGTGAACACTTTTGCTTTCACATTAGGGTTTGAACACGTTAATTTAGCTTAGGGTAATCTCCACACAACCACGCACAGAGAAATCGGTTATCCAAAAAAAAAAGATCAAAACTATCTAGCGACCCAATTGAATATGAATGATTCGAAGATAGCTAATATTTACCTTTTTTTTTTTTTTTCAACCGCCGAAACTGTGCCAGCCAAAAACTTCAGCTTTTTTGTGCCGTCATGAACAGGAGAGAAGATGAAAGAATCACTTGTCGTGAGGACAAAGATCTTCATCTTAAGCCCAAAGAATTTTGACTAAAGAACAAGGGTAAATTCCAAAAATATCCCCTAAATTATGTCTTTTATTTCGACCGACTCTTTTTATTAATATATTTCCCGTTAAATGACGGTTAATTTTAACAAATTATGTCTCAATTAATTTTAAAGATATGGGTCGATTGGAATAAGTTGCATAAACTTCAATGGTACATTAAGATAATTGAAAGTTTATATGACAATTTAAAATAAAAGATATACTTTATGGATTTATCCAAAGAAGACCCCCACAAATACTAATTTTTTTACATCAATACCCTTTCTCTCACCGCGACGAACTGAACCACCGCCACCATAATTGAAATTCCCTATTGTTACCGTCTATAAAGGGAGGATGACCACTCGAGCAATCCTGACCACCGCATCCGCATCAAAAGTCTCAAGTCCCCGACATATTCTGTCTATTATAATTTAACCCTTTATTTTAATTTTTTAATTTATTTTAATAAATAATATAATTATATGAAAATCAGTTTTGAATTGAATTTTTTTGGTATATTTATATTAATTGCTATTTTTTCTCAAAAAATTGAGATTTTATTTGAATTTTATGCCAATAGATAATATAATAAAATATGCAAATATTTTGATTAAACTTATTTCATATGTTTATATTTGATGATAAAAAAATTGATTCAAAGTGAAAAGTCCATTTAGTCTAAAGATGTCTCAGGTATGTCACTCCTAACTTCTAAATGTAGTTTATAATTTTTGAGTCACTTATTAAGGTAATGTTTGATAACTGAAAGTTAAAATCTGAAAGCTAAAAGTTGAATGTTAAATTTGTGGACTGTTTGGTATCCACTGAAATTTAAGTACTGAATTGAACTAAACTATTTGATAACTACAAAGAGCTGATGTCTAAAAATAAATTAATTTTTATTTTTACTCTTCTACTCTTTAATTTGAAATTTTTTTTATAAAATATGTCATAACATAAATTATAATTACTATTATCATATTGTACTCTACATTTAACAAACATCTAATCAAATAAAATAAATAAATAACACAATAAGTGAACAATAAAATCTTATAAAAAAAAAACAATAACTAATATATGTGTGTGTAACTATATGTGTGTAATTATTTATTGTGTATAGTTTTGTTGCAAAAGACAAAAGAAGGAGAAGAAGAAGAAGAAGAAGAAGAAGACAAGGAAGAAGATTTATCTGTTACCCGTTGAAGAAGAGATCGATAAGGAGGATAGATAAGTTAGGGATTTTGAAAATAAGACTAATTAGAGTTTTAATAGGATTGTAACATATTTCGGGGTATAATTGTTATATTATAAATATTATTAAAGATGGTTTTGCTGAACGCTTTCAATTTTTAGAATTAAATAAGAGATCTCCTACTTAATATTGTAACCTATTTTTAAGGAGCACTTAACATATTAAGATAATTTAAATTTTAGTTATCAAACAGATTTAATTAATAAATGTCCAATACATTCATTTTAAATACTGAATTTGAGTTAACAAACACACCAACTTAGGCATCGAAAGGTCAATCTCGAATCTCTCTTCTTCCGATCTTTGACTTTTTTGGTAAGTGATAAATATCTGACAAACTAATGTGGACGTCATCTAAATTTTGACATCAACATTACTAATTATGATTTTTTAATAAAAAATTAATTTTTATTTTTAATTTTATTTTAATAAATGACATAATAGAATATGAATTATCTATACTATTATAAAATGTCAACAAAAGTAAAAAAACTTTTATTTGACGATATTAACCATAATAATGTAGTTAATACCCATACTACCCTTTTAGAGTTAGAATAAAACATTAATGGTGTATTATTTGTAATTGTGACTCTTGAGCTACTATTCTATATTTTTATCTATATCAATATTATTTTTAAATGTCAATCAAGATCTTGAAAAACTTTTGAATTATTTTTTGTATAATCGTTTCATAAAGTTTATATCTTCCCTTTATAACTTCTATGTTTCTTTCTCTAATCTTTCCTTTTTTCTTTTTATTATCTTCCTCTCTATGAAGTCTACAAATTTCGTTTAAGTTGTTGAATTAGACATGATTTTGATGATACCAATATATATCATAAAATACAGCTAATTGAGATTATAATTTTTTGCTTTTTATATACTACCATAAACTGTCAACAAAAGTGAAAAAAATTTAACTAACCCTTATGTCCCTATTAAAAAGATTAAAAAAACTTATATAATTGATTATCCAATATCCAATATTAATAAAATATCTAAAAAAAACTCTTCATATACTTTCTTTTCCACAAGAAATATAACTGATTCAACCTACACCTTATTAAAATTAATCTACAATCAATATATTCAATATATATAACTATTGAATGATTATATTGGCTTTAACAAAGTATGAAAAGACTACAATATTCATTTTAATAATTTTTCTTTAGTTTATAGATGATTTACAACTCATCAAGCTACTTGAATTACTTGCTTAAATGCAAGGGTCATAAATTGACATACCCCAAAGATAAGAGTCTCGNTAAATTTACAAAAAATCCATATAATATGTTTGTTGAGCCTCATTTCAACTCATGGATCCTATATCGCAAAAAAGGGAAAGACATTATTTTTCAGACTTTATATATGATGTTTTGAAAATCTTCTCGATAGACTTGTGCTCTTAATTTTCGCCAAGGTAATATTCCAGTAGTGCTGAATATTCACAACTCAAATTACATTAAATTTTTTTGCATGAAAGATTGATATATACATATTACGAACCAGGTGAATGACATAAAAGTCTAATCATGTTGTTTTGGCTTAGATGTTGAATTCAACAATATTAGTGAAATTTGAATAAAATGAAATGTCTAAGAAAGAATCTAACATCTAAATAGTTTTGTTTATGTTGAACAAACCTCAAAAAGAAAACGAAATAAGATATAGTAATAGGTGCTACAAGATCTCCAAGTGAAATTCAACTACCATGCCCCACACGTAAGAAACTTATCTACCAAAGTTCTCTGAAACACAAATTTACAAATGATAAGGGACTATTTGTTTTATTAACAATGGTCTACGTGCAACGTGGTTAGGAGTTCAATTTTTTATTTTTTTTTAAGAAAACTTTTATAGTAGAAACAAGTTATCCTTCCTAAGTTCGATCCTCATAGATCAATTAACATCTATTCTTTTCTCTTGTAAGAGTAATATACACAAATCATTGTACATATCATAAAGAAGGTATTGAATCACCACTCAACAATGGAAAAAAAAATTAATGCAATCTTAATAAACAAATAACAGGAGAACCAAAACATACTACTATTTCGTTTTTGACAATATGGAGGTGATACTTGAATTTGAGCTTTTTGGCTTTCTTGGATTCTTGAGACCGCATTATGATGTTTGGTAAAGTGGTAAAAAATTATATTTTAGTTTTACTTGATCACCTAATTAAGTACATAGTGAAGGTAAGGTTTAAAAGAACTATGATGGTGACAAAGAAAAAAAGAAAAAATGAATTAATATATATCGGTACTACTAATAAAACTTTCTTAATATGAAAATTTTTAATTTTTAATTTTTTTCCACAAATCATTGCAACTTATTAACTAACTTTTTATTGATTGGATCTCATTTGTATTCTTTAGATAATATTATATTTCATTTGTNTTTTTAATTTTTAATTTTTTTCCACAAATCATTGCAACTTATTAGCTGACTTTTTATTGATTGGATCTCATTTGTATTCTTTAGATAATATTATATTTCATTTGTTAATCAAAATAGTCCACGTGCAACGCACTTGTGCACTTACTAGTGATTATAAATTTCAAATATTTAATATTGTACATTTAATTGGAGTATTTTTTGTTTAAGTGCAATATTTTAAACTTGAAAAGTTTAAATATTACATGATTTAAATTTTAGGGGTTTGAAAAAAATTTATTAACGAATATACTAACGGGGTATATGTGTTATCTGCTTACAAACTTTTAGGGTCTGTGTGTAATATTTTAAATGTCATGGAATCTAAGTGATTAAATAATAAACCTTATAGGGTCTAAGTATAATTAATCCCATAAAAATAAGAAGAAGAAAAAAATACAAAATCGAACTAGATGGGCCATTGAAATCACCAGGGATTCATACGAACATCTGTAAATAGGCTTTTCACCTTCTCTATATTCCTAGTTCCCAAACGCAAACAAGAACTTCTTCTCATGGTTCTTGTTAGGGTTAGAAAACTGGGTGACGAGGTAGATTTCTTTGTTCCTAAATTAGAAGTAATTCTTCTCTTTAGTAGGTTTTATGATATAGAAATAAAGGATCTCCCCAAGGCTTATTGGTGCCTAGAAAATTGTTTAAAGCCATTACACCCATAGTTATTTTGAAGAAGTTGGGACAATGTTTTAGTGAGGCCAGAATCCTAAGAAATAAAGGGAAGAGGGAAAACCTAACTTCACCTTCAAGTATGGCCCTGGTAGGAATGAGGGTGGACTCTCTGGAACCTATGAGGGGTTCATATTTTTTAGCAAGGATATGGTACTTGGCCCTAAAAGCTCAAATATCCTATTGTTTTAGAGGAGTCATGGCCAATAGAAAAGGGAACAGAAATGAAATAAAAAAAGAGGGTTGAAAGCACTTACAATTGTTGGAAGTGCAACGATGAGAGCTTGAAAATTCAATGGAGGAAAAAGAAAAAAAAATGTCTTTAAATAGAGAAGGAAGAAGGTGCCAAAAACACCCTTTTATTAAAAGGCCACAATTTTTTAAAAGACGTAACCATTTTGACAATAAAGAGATATTTTAAGACACCTTTAGAGAGGATTAATGCAATGCATTTAATGACAAAAATCATTGCTACAAAGCATTTGGAATCCTACAGTTTTGCGCAGAGAGTAAATAGCATCCGATGATGGTATTTATGAAAAGGATGTGTTCTGCCTATCTAGATATGAAATTGGTTCTTTTCTTTTTCTTCTAAAAAGGGCAGTGCAGTGCACGAGACTTTCGTCATTGCAGGGTTCAATAAGAATTAGATGTACGCAGTCTTACCGAGACTATTTTCACCTCTCAGAATCTGTGAGCTCCCAGTAGCAAATCAGAATTCTTCAGTGGGTGCAGCTGCAGTGTGAAACTAATCAGATGAATGGAATTATCATTTCTCTTGCATTTATGATACATTTATGGAGGGGTGGAGGAGGGGCCATTAAAGCACCTGGAGCTCTGAAAGTTGCACATGCCCTGCCCCTCCTGCTTCAAAGCTTTTATTAAAAGCACTTGGATTTGGGAAATGAGATGGGATTGAGATTGAGATGCAGGGCCTGAATCACAAGATGGCCTGTGACTTCATTCAATAATTGCTCATAGGGTCCCATTCTTGTTCCATGTCCATTAATATCCTACAGTACATCAAACATAAGAAAAGAAGATGACAGTAGATTATTTACTGGCAGCCTGTAAATAATTTGTTTGCCGGCAGTCAATCAAAATTGAGCAATTATACAAATTTATTGGGAATTTTTAATATTGATTTATGTGTTTCTGTAACTCCTCAATTTTGATTGACTGTTAGTAAGTATTTATGGATTTGCCTTAAAGAATTTAATACTAAAGCAAAGAAATTACTTGACTAGTGATCGGGTTCCCAAATTAAATTTGAATAGTATTTGTTGAAACGAGCAACACTATCTTATCTCATTTCTGTCATTGAATTAGTTACGAGTCCTAATTTTCGATGGAACACACTTTTAATCTAACTGCTATAACTAATCAGATTTCCAGATTAGATCTCCAAATTAAGTTTGAATAACATTTGTCAAACTTAGATAATATTAGCCAAACACAATGAGAATTATCTCGAGGTTGGGTAGAAAAACTTCAAAATGAACCTTGTTGGACATTTTTTTTTTTATTACAAAGTATCTAAACTTATTCCGACTACTCCCAAACTCAGCGGTTAGCCATTACTATTTACACAAATGTTTGGAACCACCCAATGTGCTTAAACCAAAACAAGCACCATCCAATGTGCATGTTACCAATTGACAAATGCCCAGCTTCCCACTGCTGCCAAATGCAACAAGTTGCACTTAGCAGCAGCGGTGTATATGCTTCTTCCAACCATGCCCTTACATATCTATGTTTCACATCTCATGAAACAATCAAAACACTTGGATGTCATGCTCATATTATAGGGGCTATACTGTAATTGTCTTTCAATATCACGAATCTCGATGTCCCTCTCCCATGTCTATATTGTTCAAAAAAACAAAAGAAAAAGAAAAAAGAAAGACCTTACTGATGTCTCTCACTTTCTTATCCAACTCTCTAACTCCTATAAAAAAACCAACTCATATAGCACATATTACCATGTAAAGTAACAAAATATACACACAGCAGCACAGCCGACAGTGGAACTAGGATGACTATCCCTTTCTCTCTCCTCTTCCTCCTTTCACTACTGTTATCCAGCACCACCACTGCCAAAAAACCCAGTGATGCATCGCAGGACCTCCTCCGTTCGTCGTGTGTTCATGCAAGTTACCCTAACCTCTGCCTCAGAACCCTCTCCTCCTATTCAGGCCCTGCGAACACCCCAAATGAACTAGCCCAAGCTGCAGTAAAAGTGAGCCTCTCTCTAGCCCTTCGGGCGTCGAATGACCTAGCAAAGCTTCGAAGCCAAAGCAAGAGAGAGAAAGGGGNCTGTAAATAATTTGTTTGCCGGCAGTCAATTAAAATTGAGCAATTATACAAATTTATTGGAAATTTTTAATATTGATTTATGTGTTTCTGTAACTCCTCAATTTTGATTGACCGTTAGTAATTATTTATAGATTTGCCTTAAAGAATTTAATAATAAAGCAAAGAGATTACTTGACTAGTGATCGGATTTCCAAATTAAATTTGAATAGTATTTGTTGAAACGAGCAACGCTATCTTATCTCATTTCTGTCATTGAATTAGTTACGAGTCCTAATTTTCGATGGAACACACTTTTAATCTAACTGCTATAACTAATCAAATTTCCAGATTAGATCTCCAAATTAAGTTTGAATAACATTTGTCAAAATTAGATAATATTAGCCAAGCACAATGAGAATTATCTCGAGGTTGGGTAGAAAAACTTCAAAATGAACCTTGTTGGACATTTTTTTTGTTGGACATTTTTTTTTTATTACACAGTATCTAAACTTACTCCGACTACTCCCAAACTCAACGGCTAGCCATTACTATTTACACAAATGTTTGGAACCACCCAATGTGCTTAAACCAAAACAAGCACCATCCAATGTGCATGTTACCAATTGACAAATGCCCAGCTTCCCACTGCTGCCAAATGCAACAAGTTGCACTTAGCAGCAGCGGTGTATATGCTTCTTCCAACCATGCCCTTACATATCTATGTTTCAAATCTCATGAAACAATCAAAACACTTGGATNGGCACTTAGCAGCAGCGGTGAATATGCTTCTTCCAACCATGCCCTTACATATCTATGTTTCAAATCTCATGAAACAATCAAAACACTTGGATGTCATGCTCATATTATAGGGGCTATACTGTAATTGTCTTTCAATATCACGAATTTCGATGTCCCTCTCCCATGTCTATACTGTTCAAAAAAACAGAAGAAAAAGAAAAAAGAAAGACCTTACTGATGTCTCTCACTTTCTTATCCAACTCTCTAACTCCTATAAAAAAACCAACTCATATAGCACATATTACCATGTAAAGTAACAAAATATACACACAGCAGCACAGCCGACAGTGGAACTAGGATGACTATCCCTTTCTCTCTCCTCTTCCTCCTTTCACTGCTGTTATCCAGCACCACCACTGCCAAAAAACCCAGTGATGCATCGCAGGACCTCCTCCGTTCGTCGTGTGTTCATGCAAGTTACCCTAACCTCTGCCTCAGAACCCTCTCCTCCTATTCAGGCCCTGCGAACACCCCAAATGAACTAGCCCAAGCTGCAGTAAAAGTGAGCCTCTCTCTAGCCCTTCGGGCGTCGAATGACCTAGCAAAGCTTCGAAGCCAAAGCAAGAGAGAGAAAGGGGCTTTAGATGATTGTGTACAGCAGATGGGTGACTCGGTGGATGAGCTGAGCAAGACGTTGTCTGAGCTGAAGCATCTGCACAGGGGGACATTCCAGTGGCAAATGAACAATGCTGAGACATGGGTGAGTGCGGCCTTGACGAATGAAGAAACTTGTCTTGATGGGTTTAAGGAGGTTGGTGGGAAGGTCAGGTCTGATGTGAACCATAAGATTACAAATATAGCCAGAGTTACCAGCAACGCCCTGTATCTTATCAATCGTCTCGATCAGGCCCGAGGGAAGAAANGTGGCCACCAAATCCAAAAGAATTAGACAATGCCACCTTAACGTCCAGTCTTTCTTTCTTTGGGCCCACCAGCACATTCATGTTCTGATTTGGAAATGCAGGCATTCAAACTTCTAAGGCTAGTATGTATACTAATAAAATTAGTTATAATGTAGATCAAAATTCAAGTAAAAGAAAAATGGATTACAAAAATGTTTTGAGCAAGCCATCCAATTGAAAGTCCAAAATGTGTGACTCAAAACAGATTAACACATGTAGCTAAAATAAACAGCAAAAGACAGTTCATCCACTTGCATACTCTTTTACGTGATCTGATAATAACGATGAAGAATGCAGTGAACATTAATCAAGGAGGATCACATATTATTTCTACCCAACTGCTACTAATCTATACTATTCTCAGTTAATAATATGAAAGAGACGCAGTGAGGGTTAAAGGCAGCTTGCATGACCCTTTTTGAAGGATACCAAGACAGTACACAGTGCAATGAAATAACAATTCACATAGTGTCAACTAATGGGTGAATAGTGACAAGAAACCTTATAAGAACATACCACGCCTTCATCTGGGCTTTCCAGATTCAAATTCGGATGAACCCAACCTGTCCTTATTGCCTACAAGGAGTCAAAAGTCCATGTCAACATTCAACTCAGGAAACATTTCATCAAGCTTCAACTTTTGAAGTAGATCTTAATAAGTTTCAAATTTAAAACGAAGTTGGCAAACAATAGCACTATCGACTTCATATTAATCAGATACAAACTTCAAGAGAAGAAGGATAGAATAGGCCAAGAGAATATAGAAAGGAAAATTCGAGGGCTTAAAATAGTACCAACTGAAGAAATTAAGTTCAACACCTTTAGAAATGCAAAGCCCATAGAAACGTTGGTCATCTAAGTGCTAATAGAATTGCATCAATGGTAGTTTTAGGACACTAAAAAACACAGATTCTACTTAAGTATGGCAGACAAAATAATAGAATTTGACATTCTTCAGCAATGAACGTATAAAAAGAAAACAGGAGAAAGTTTCGAGACAAATCTACAGGCATCGATGAGCCTCTATAGTGGTTTTATTTCAGTCTTGCGCAAGCTTTATTGCATCCTATATTCACTTGCAGTCAGACTAACTGCTACACCACCCGTTACTAAAACTTAGGTGATCTTTCAACTAAAATTTGAACATTTGCTAGAATCCACAGGAATTTCCATGGGGTCAGTTTCATAAGCATGATCTCGCCTTCAAAGCATATGCCCCCTCTTACAAGCAACAGGAGAAAAGAGCCTTCTCAATACTTTCTACAATCGAATTCCAAACCATTTTACACTTGCACAAAGAAATACCTACATGGATCATGGGCAAGTGAATGGTCTGACAACCAAATATATGAGCAAAGCTCAACAAATCTCTCCTCCTCAATAATTGATACAACAATGAGGATACCAAACCAACCAATGGTGAACTGCTCTTTAAGGATGGTGGTATATATCTATTGACCAAAAAAAAAGGTTATAAGGTTAGCCTCTCTAGTGATGGAGAAGCAGCAATCATCAGGGCTTCATACAATTTGATTTATCAAAAAATTGTATGACACATTTTATGTCTCTCTCTCTCTATCTAATTTTTATTTCGACAAGTATGACCGAACATGAACACCTACATATGAGAGGCCAACTATGACCCTACTGTATACACCTGATGAGTCAACAATGCAGTCAGAAACCAAGGTGAGGCCTATTCCCATCAATTTTCCAAATGCCAACTATTAATAAATTCGAAATTGTCACTTCGATAAAAACAGAAGGGAATACTGGGTGACTAGGGATACATAAAACAGACAGGCAAAACCATTGATTACCAAAAAATACATTTAATAATTTTAACCGAATTATAAACTCGACCAACGTATTGGTGAATAACTAGCACCCAAAAAGTTTGTTGGACAAGTCATGAGCTTGAGCTTTAGTTGCTTCCTACCAAGTGGCAAGCAGAAACAAAGTATCAACCAAACCAAACAAAAGGGAAATAGACTATCACAGAATTTGCAAAGTGTTGGGAAACTTCGATTTGTTTAACTTAAAAAAGACAAATAAAACTAAAAACTAGTTATGTCTAGTGTTGCACAATATACATGACTGCCGAACCAATGCCTGCCGCTGTAATCATGCGTGTAAGCAATTCAATTCAGCCACTGCAGTGGATCTGATGCCACCATTTTGATAATGTATGCACTTAACTTATGCACCAATATTTTTGACCTTTTATGCCTAATGAAACTCTTTTTCTTATGGAACACATAAATGATCATCTTCATAAATATCAATTTAGTGTGAACAAGAGAAACAAGATCTTATCTCTGCCCATTCCAAATCACATGGAAGCTTTGTGGAAATCATTTTCAAAACTGTACATCCATGAGGATGAATATGATTTTCTATAGGCAAGGCATGATTACTAGGACAATTTCTTAGTGATGTCTGAAAAAAGAAACCGAAGATGCATTTGAAACAAAGTAGACTAGATGCATGAAATCAAATCATCAACAAAATAGAGCTAGCTTTCATTAAGTGTAACCAATAAAAGGAGCAAACAAGTGTTATCATGAGCAGTTGGAGAGATCAGATGCCCTCTTACATCAAAACAGTGTTGTCAATGCTCTGTTAAGGGCTCCACCATGGGGAGCATGTTGATGGTTGGTATTTAGGAAATTCAAGCCCCAATTGGGGGCACATTTAGGAACTTTTTCTCTAGACCTGCCAGGGTTAGCTTAACGATTCAAGAGAAGAATTCAGCTAATTATGAAGGTTGTCTTCTATGAATATTCAGAAATTTGAGTGGAGGTTTCAAAGATATTTAGGCAGGGTGAGATCTAGAGGACCCTTGACTGGTGAGAATTACAGAACAAATACTTTCTAGACCTGACATTGACCTGGCTGACTCCTTGACTAAGACTGAAAAATCTTGATGATGCCACTTAGGGGCACTTTTAGTCCACATGAGATTGCTATTTAATCGTCCAGTGGTTGGGGTATCAGATTTACCCTAGTACGGGTTATTGGCTAGTTTCTTGTTGTGTTGGACCAATGTCATTATCTTTTTAGCTTCTTGGTGAAGGATTACCCATCCCTCTAAAATTATGTGCCTTCTCTTCTGCCATATAATTTCTCCTTTCTTATCAGAAATAAATAAAGCTATAAGATGCACAAGAGACATTCTCAGGTAATAAAATATAATAACAAATAAACATAATATTGCCAGATTAGGTCAAAACAACACAATTATAGCTCTTTCCAACAGATGAAGGTCACCGTATACAATGCTGTGGTGCGAACTAAAATCCACTTTCCACCAATACAGATATATGGTTCACTACAAGGAATAAGAACAATTCACTCTTTTGTGGCAATCAATCCCAGGTCGAACCAATGAATGCCACTTTTAGTATTCTATAAAAATAAGGAAAAAACTTCATCAATCATGAATTCAATTTGTAGCACAACTAAATTCATAAATTGTTACCTGCACAGTTGCAATGGCTTCCACAGCACCAGCTGCCCCTAGTAGGTGGCCAATCATTGATTTTGTAGAGTTCACTCGTAGCTGCAAATGTTAGAAGATCTCATCAAGCAAGAATAAAAAACAAGGCCTACAAAGGAAAACATATATTTAATTCATTAACCTCGGGGTTCTGGCCAAAACAGTGAACAAGCGCTTGGTACTCCTTAATGTCTCCAGCTGGTGTTGATGTAGCATGTGCATTTATGTAGTTCACATCTTCCCTAGATACGCCAGACTNCATTAACCTCGGGGTTCTGGCCAAAACAGTGAACAAGCGCTTGGTACTCCTTAATGTCTCCAGCTAGTGTTGATGTAGCATGTGCATTTATGTAGTTCACATCTTCCCTAGATACGCCAGACTGAGCTATGGCCTTTTCTATGCATAGGATGACACCAGTCCCTGCATGTAGGTGAGAAACGGATATCAGCTCAACCTACATTTTCTTATAATAGGTTATACAATATGTGTTGCATGTCTATTTCTCAATCCTAAGTCAGATATCTACCAAACATTTCTAGGNATGTAGGTGAGAAACGGATATCAGCTCAACCTACATTTTTTTATAATAGGTTATACAATGTGTTGCATGTCTATTTCTCAATCCTAAGTCAGATATCTACCAAACATTTCTAGGCAATGTTTAGTATACAAAAATTACATCTTTTGCAATAATACAAATGCACATATTGGGACTCAAAAACTTAGGTCGGTCTCTCTCTCTCTCTCACATTCATCCTGGTACGAACAAAACACGATATGCACGGAAGTGGTGAATATTCAATGACATATAACATTACAAAATGCAGTAAAGGAAGTTTCAAAAGATAAAAATTAATAATGTGGAAAAAAATATCCAAAATATTATAATAATCTAGAATAAAAACAATGTGTTTAATCTGTAACTTTAGAAAGAGCCTCATTTGCAAAAACTATGAACAAGGTATCTGTAATAACACATACCAAACATCACAAGAATAACCTGGGGGGGAAAGAGAGAATTTTTTGGCTGAAGACTTTCTTGCAATCCTTTGTCTTAAATCATATAACACAAATGGAGCATCAGCCTCAAAATACTTTGATGCCACTACTCAAACAATTAACTCAGGAGAGCAAAGCCTTGACACATTTCAAGAAGCCAAGAAGGATAAGTATATTCTTTTTTGAGAATATGTCTCTGCTGAAGATTAAGATTTACAGGGAGTAAATTAGCATTAAAATAACATAGATGCACATTTCGATGTTCATAAACACTAAATTAATGCTCATACCATACTTATTAGAACCAAAGAACCCCATTTGGGGTAGCTGAGGTACAACCCAACAGTGGGCTGGTCAGCCAGCCCATTTGGTGCGTAGAATCATTAGAATAACACAAGGTACAATGTCAAACCTGACTCATATTATTGGCTATAGCTTATTAATAACTTGAACCTAAAGAGAATCAACTTATATAATTTGGACATGTTTCTAGAAGACCTATTATTGTACCAATGAGAAATAGTAATATGACACCTTTTAATGGTGATGCAAGGGATAGAGGGAGATCAAAATAAACTTAGAAATTGATATTACAGAAAGGATATGGTAGCCTAGGGTTTAACAGAAAATATGGCTCTTGTAAGAGCACAATGGTGAATCAGGATTCATATGGACGGTCCGATATTATTGGAAAAAAGCTTTGTTGAGTTGAGTTGAATTGTGTTATTACTGGTTAGGGGTTTGATTCTTCACTCGTTGTAACTCCAGGATTCTTGTACCCAAACATTCACTAGAGGTCTGGTTTGACAAGTGAACCAAACCAATAGAGGAGAAGAACTGCTAATTTGGTGGTCCTCTCCGGGTTTATGAGTGGATAACACCTGGTCTCACAAGATGTGCACCTATTGAAACTCCCGTCTCTCCAAGCTTCAAACTACCAAGTACCAAAGCCTTCACCATGGCAACTAGCTTATGCACCCATCTGAACATATGCACTTGCACAGAACAGTAAATTTGCCATCTCTCAGGAGTCGGGACATATTACTGGATACCCGAGATGGCAATGCAAGTGGCTCTTTTTATGTTCATTAGTGCAAGACCTTAAAAGTGTACCTTCAGGATGAGGCTCAGTCATGTGATATGCATCACAAGTGAAGCTTCCACCCATAAATTCAGCATAGATTTTTGCTCCTCTTTTCTGGATATTAGCAAAAAACAGGCATAAGTGGCATGTACTTTGTTCTCATTAAAAAGTCACATGCTCCTATATAATATATCATTATATCTTGGCTTTTAAATATACCTTTGCATGCTCAAGTTCTTCCAAAAGCAGAACTCCAGCTCCTTCTCCCATAACAAAACCATCACGATTCTACCCAATAACAAAACCAAAATGTACGACAAGTTTTACTCATAGTCCAAATTAAAGAGGAAATAAGAGGATCGGGGCTTTGATAGGCATCACTCTGTCCATAGCATCCTCAGATTACTTTCTCAGACAAGTGAATGATTTCAACAATTCACAAAATAGAACTCAAAAGCTCTTAGCCCTGAATTGTTTATGACATATTACCTTTTCAAACTCAGTTCTGAAGATGAAATAACCTACTGAACTTACATTATATATTATCTCATAACAAAATGTGTGGCAAGGGTGAAATGTTGACAAGCGTGCCACAATTTGCAGTGAATTTTCTATTCATGTTCTCAACAAGAGCTTCTTTTCCTTAAACTATGTCATTTGTCAAAAAAAGGTTTCTTTAAAAACTGACTCAAGGAAAGAGAAGAAGATGAAAGCATAAAGTGTATCAAACATTACCATGTCCCAAGGGCGTGAAGCTTTTGTAGGATCTCCATTTCTCTGAGAAAGTGCTCTGCATGCCACAAATCCTCCCAACCCTGCATGAACAACCAAACTGTAAACACAACTAAATTCAGGTTACTGGAGTCAATGAAATCTAAGAAAGAAAGAAATACCAATGGGTATGATTACAGCATCTGAGCCACCACAAAGCATCATGTCCTGAAAGTTCCGAAGATATGTCAAAAATACTGCAGTAAAGTGCAATACGTGTTCTTTATTTGTTTGGCAGTTTCACTTAATCAAATTGTTTCAGGACTGCTCAAGGAAAAACCAAATGCAAGTCACTTACAGCTTCACCTCTGATGATGTGGTTTGCTGCATTCAATATACAGAAGTTGCTTGTAGCACAAGCAGTAGAAATCGAATAGTTTGGGCCCATCCATCCCTGTAATTTGATAGACAAATAAGCTGTTACAATAACGTCCAAAAACCTCAATTGGCTGTCAAGTGGATGTTTATTTGCAACATCAGATTTAGCTCACCAGATCCATAGCGAGTATGGCTGAACCCATATTTGTAGTTGCAAAAGGTACACAAAAAGGATTCATCTTCCTGTACGAGACCCTTAAAGCTTCTATTGCATCGTTAAAAACCTGCTCAATTTACAAGACAACCCAAATAGAGAATCAATGAAGAATGAGATAATGCAGAACAAGTATTATGGCTCTAACGTGCAATTCTGAAAGCCTGGACACCCCTTACTGCAAGAAGAATTTCCAACGGGATCATACTACACGGATAAAGACCCGGCCACAGAGAGACACCACCATGCCATGTTTCATGTAAATACAGGAAGTTGAGAATTCGCTTTATTCCAAACTTGGAGCATATAATCAGCTTCAGCGATTTTTTGAAGCTGATTGCCTTTGGATTGCTCCACTACTTCACATGCAAACCACATATAATGCAGATATGACAAGGAGTACCATATTTCATGCTGCAGTTGTTATACAACCTCAAATTTCACTCTGTATAAGAACATATAATTGATATTCCCTCCATTCTCTATTTTTCATTAAATTTGCATCTCTACAACGCAATAAAGTAAAAGTTACCTTCATACCACCCATGGCCGAGCCAATCAAAACCCCACATTTAGTTTTGTCTAGTTCGTCCATTACATCTTCAGTAATTCCACCATCTGCCAATGCTTTCTTGCCAGCTGTTAGCATGTAAAGCATGAAATTGTCCATCCTCTTTGAAAGTTTTGGTGTAACCCATCCATCTGTTGAGAAAGACTTGATCTCCCCAGCAATTCTCTGTTATTAAAAACCCTCCTATCAAATCTAAACAGAGAACGCTCTCTAGAAATGCTGAGAGATCATGAAGAAGACATACCGTTGGATAATGGGAGCAATCAAAAGCTTCTATCTCACTTATGCCACTAACACCTTCAAGCAGATTATTGTAAAACACATCGGGGTCATGACCAATTGGGGTCTCCAAACCCATTCCGGTGACTACCACCCGCTTTTGCTTGGTAGGAAGTTTCTTCTTCATTGCAACTTCCATGGTAGGTTGCTCAGCTACAGCCATAGTTTCCCCTGAACAATTAAAAATAAGTCACAAATTGGTGGATGTATGCAGGTCTAAACAGATCACATTGGATGGTACTCAAGCATTCACAGGTGAAGGCACCAAATTTACTCTAAGCTACTTAGCAATGTTAAGTATCGCAGACCAGATAGCAAAGACAATTATGACAAATCGCATACAAGAAGAAACTACAAGCTAGCACTATCATTCATGTTGCAGAACCAAGACAGTAGGAATGAGGCAATAAGGCAGAGGAAAACTATATCACCGATAAACCAATCTAATTCACCCCAACTACACCCACCCTATAAACTGAAAAGGGAAAAATATATTTTTTTGAATACATATTATACACATGAAAATGCAACAATATGAACATTATTCTAATCCAGATCTGAAAACTTAGTTTTCATGCATAAATTATGACTGAATGTCATCTATTA
Source organism: Ilex paraguariensis (assembly GCA_963454935.2). Lineage (NCBI taxonomy): Eukaryota > Viridiplantae > Streptophyta > Magnoliopsida > Aquifoliales > Aquifoliaceae > Ilex > Ilex paraguariensis. The sequence continues at coordinate 494,910 of CAUOFW020002647.1, forward strand.
TTAAGTACTTGTCCACATAACAACTACATGAGCATCATTTACTGCAGATTCTCTTCATCAACTAAATAGTTAATTGAAAAGGCAAAAAAAATGCAAATTTAAGATTTTGGGAAGAAAAAAATTTCAATATACATCAAATAGAGCTCTTGATTAAACCCATGTAATCACCTTAATCAGTTAAAACAGGAAATCATTCNAGAAAAGGCAAAAAAAATGCAAATTTAAGATTTTGGGAAGAAAAAAATTTCAATATACATCAAACAGAGCTCTTGATTAAACCCATGTAATCACCTTAATCAGTTAAAACAGGAAATCATTCAACGATAGAACTTACACAAGTTTCTAAATCAAAAAGTCACTAATAAAAACAATAAATTAAAATGAAAAATTCATAATTTAGAGCAAACCAAACAACATAAATACCAGAATGGGTAACTTTATTCATCCTCCTCCGCCTGCGACCTAACGGAACATTTCTTGATCCGAATATCGATCCTAACCCATTCTCACCAAAGAAGTCTGATATCAAAAGCCCTTTAGAATTGTTATACTCATGACATGGCTCCAAGGAGTTCATTAGATTCTGAATGCTCGATCCACACAATGATGTAATTAAGCCTCTTTGCAATTTGGTGCTATCAGAATTGCATTTAGCCAAGACCCTTCTTCTACGAGTCCCTTTGCTTAATCCTTTCGAAGGCGAAGAATTAAACATCGAAGGGTTCGGGTTCATCATCGTTTGGTCTTTTTCACAAGCAACAGACATGCAAGCCGCCATTAGCCATGTACACATTACAGATGACGCCGCCATTAGTTTCAGATATCTGAAACCCACTAACCAATACAATCAAGAAAACTCCCTCCCTCTATATATGTATGCTTTTACACAGAATACAACCGCACGTGGTATGAAGCGATGTTGTACCGAGGGTGATAATGTTAATATTGCGCAGAGAGGATTGCGAAGCTGATTGATGGTGAGGGTGGTGATAGGAAGAGGAGCAATGTTCGTGGTTTTGTTTGGTTGAATCTGAAGGGGAGGGATAGAGGGGTAGAGAGAGAGAGGGGGGGGGGTTGCTTACGAAAGATATCGAACGTGGAGTGTCATGTTGTCAGATCTCTTTACACTTCAAAGCTGTCGAGACGACAAGTATTCAGTTTTGGGTAAAATCTGAGTCAAGCTCTAAACACGGTCAAACACACACACAGAGTAACGTTCCAAGTGCTCTGTGTTCTTTATGAGCTTCTGACAGAAAATATATATATTTATAAACTAAAACTCTAAAACCCTAATAGAAAGCTCAAGTTGAAATATGGGTTTCTTATAAATTCATGTTTTGAGTTCAAAATTTGATAGGTTTTTGGAATTAATTTAGTTAGTAGGAAGAGTCTTTATTTTCTATAAAAAACATATTCAGGCCTCGGATGTGAGTTCGATCCTCTACCGATTGTGTGAGTCTAATTTATTATTGTACGTGTTAAATAGTTCAAAATTTAATAAGTTTTTGGAGTCGATTTAGTTAGTAGAACGAGCTTCCATTTTCTAGAAGAAACGTATTCAGGCCTTGGATGTAGGTTTGATTCTCTATCTATTGTGCAAGTCTAATAGATTGTTGTACGCGATAAAAAATTGGTGCGAGCGACACATCTCTAAATGAAAATTATCTCTCTAAAGGGATTAGAATTAACTTTGAGGGAAGTAATTCCTGTAGAGATAGCCTTCTATTTTCTAGCCTGACCAAACAAATTGTGTATTTTTTTTTATTATTATTCAAGGTTAATTCTTAATAAAAAAAAAAAAAAACCCGTCATGCTTGGGGCAGATTATTGAGCACTTCCTTCAATTTAAAATTTGAGTAATGCTATGTTTATCAAGTTTTTCATCTTAAGTGACTTGACACAATCTCCATCATTGAATATTAATGAGATCTACTAGTGTTTTAACTCAAAAGAGTTAAATCACCTCTTAACATTATCGTGTTGTAGAGACGAGAATTTTATAATCATTGCATGAAGAATAAAATTTTAATTTAAGAATATATATCATATTTATGATACAATATTCGGATACAAAGTTAAGTCATTTACGGTGCGGTGACGTCAATGCCAACGACATAAAAAAGCTTGATGTTGGAGTAGTTGGTAATGGAGATTGATAGTTAAATTGAGATGGTTTTTGCCGTAGGGGTGGGTGGGGGGTTTTGGGGCTTGCTACTGATTAGAATTGGGTGATGGAGTGATATGCAAATGCAGAAAAAATCAACCGACTTTTAGTTTAATGGTATTTTTTATCTTGTGAAAATTCTGTCTTTTTAAGATCAAGAGTTCAAGTCGTCCTCCCCTCTCCCTCCCCCAAAAAATNGGTTCTGTTTTTTTAAGATCAAGGGTTCAAGTCACCCTTCCCTCTCCCTCTCCCAAAAAATTTTTTTTGAAAAAAAAAAATGCAGATAATACAAGCAAATTAAAATTATCAGATAAGGGCATTAGAATGAAGTATGATGATATAAGGGTGGGTATTTTGGTATTGTAACATATATTAAAGTTAAGGTTTAATGAAAAAGATTAAAGTTGAAAAAAGTGGTTGTATTTTAAATACAAGGTTGTTGTATAAATCAATAATGTTGTTAAATAGTTAAGGATTTAGAAAACACTAAGAGCCACGTAGACCCATTGAACCAGTAGAGTGAACGGTGATATTACGTCATCATTATCACGTGANGGATTAAAGTTGAAAAAAGTGGTTGTATTTTAAATACAAGGTTGTTGTATAAATTAATAATGTTGTTAAATAGTTAAGGATTTAGAAAACACTAAGAGCCAGGTAGACCCATTGAACCAGTAGAGTGAACGGTGATATTACGTCATCATTATCACGTGATACACTATTTAATAAAAATACAAATAAATAAATAAAATGGACCTCACTTTTTTATATAGATGGTTATCAAATTACATAATCATGTGATTATTAAATTATGCGGGACCTTTTTTCTTTTTTTAGCACTAGCGAATTTAGATTACGTCTTAAGGGTGTTTTTGAGTAATGGGGTGGGATAGGATAGATTTTTTTTTTTTTTATATCTTAACCAATCTAAACCAAACCCATTCATCCCCTTTAAAATTCTAATCCAAAATTATATCTAATCATAACCCTTGTTTGGAAAATAAATGTATAATTCAATGGGTCCCATAGATTATACAAATAATTTNTTTATATCTTAACCAATCTAAACCAAACCCATTCATCCCCTTTAAAATTCTAATCCAAAATTATATCTAATCCTAACTCTTGTTTGGAAAATAAATGTATAATTCAATGGGTCCCATAGATTATACAAATAATTTTGTAGTAATTTATCATTCTACCCATGACTCTATCCATTCCAATCTAAATCAATCTTATCCTATGATTGGTTAATCCATCGAAACCTAATAAAATTAAATATTTTCCACGTATACATAAAAATATATAAAAATAAGGAAAGTTATATATATATATATATGTTGTATTTATTTTTTTCAAACAAATCAACAGACTTGCCTTAAAACAATATGATAAAGCCTTAAAACAAGAGAACAGATTTCATCCTTAGCATTCAACCCTCCATTCCAATATCTTTCCTATGTCAGGCAAGCAAAGATGTAATTTTAAAACACTTTTTTTTTTTTTAAACCAATGCAATTTTATTCAATGAATCAAAAAATTACAAGAATCAAAACCAGAAAAAATCTGTAACAAAACCAGAAATTCTGCTACAATCAGAAATTCTGTTATAAAACAAAAATTCTATTCACATTTTCTTTCCAATACTCCCCCCATCAACAATACCCCCTCCAACACAGCACAGCAGGGCATCAGCAACACAACATCACTGCAGCACTTCAGCAGCACAGCAGCACAGTCAAATAGGCAATATTACAAGCAAAATTTAACCCCCAAAAAAATGGAAAATGAAATTCATGAAATGGAAAAGGAAATTCATAACGGAAAATGGCTAAATGTTCCCACCTACCTAACGGAAAATGTGTAACAAAGAAAATTTTCCAAAAAAATGCACAATCACATTCCAATCCACTGCCCAGCACGACCCAACATCAATGGCATCACACATGAAGGTGAATATATGGAGATGAATACACAAAGGAGAGAGAGAGAGGGGGGGAGAAAGCGCGCACACACACACACTCACACTCTTCTGCCATGGCAGCTCGGAAAAGAGCTTCAGGAGACGGCATCAACTCCACCAAACCACCGCCATTAGTCTCAAACCAACCCAAATCCAAACCCCAAGAAACCATCTCAACAGACCCACCAATCACCTTCATCGTCGTCGTTGCATGGGTGCTTCTCAGCCAAGGATCCCGTTTGACGAATGGTTGGACGAAGTGAAAAGGGCAAGAACGTTTGTGTATGCAGGGTAAAAATGTCATTGCTTCTTTTATCCTCTTGGCAAGGGTTGTATCCTATGGGGGAGGCGGGTTTCATTTAACCCGTGTAGGCAGACTAAAAATACTGTAGCACCCGGGTCAAGGTTTGACCCGGGATTTATAGCCTTACTCATTTTTTCCTTCCCAAACAAGGGTTTTGTGAGACCCACATTTATATTAACCTAGCCCATTTTAACTCATTACCCAAACATACTCTAAGGGTCGTTTGTTTTGAGTATTAAAGTGGTATAAGGAAGTGGTATTAGGAATACCGACCTTCTATGAATAGTAATCATAATGCCTTGTAGAAGGTCTTAATAAATACCACCTAGGGGTGATATTATATTCTTGGTATAGGTATTATAACTAAAAAGATCAAAATGTCTTCCGGTACAATTCTCATATAAAAGTCTAGTCACAATTTTTGACTTTTTAAAGGTTAAAATTGTCTTTTACATTGGTTAGCCGCAATTGTTAACTTTTTAAAGTAGGTATTACACAAATAATATTTGTGATAAACAAACAAGGAGAAGGATGAGATTATAGTTTAATACCGGGTATAATATACTATTAGATTGGAGTGAAATAGATATAATACCACCTAAATTTTATACTCGAAACAAACATGCCCTAAGGGTATGAGAAGTGTTGAATCTGAGATCTCTGGGTTATCAGATATCAGATTCAGCCACCAATCCACCTCTAAGAATTGTGAGACCTATTTTCTTATTTGTTATTTTTTTATTAAATAATTACATCACGTAACAATAATAAATATTTTTTGGACGGAAGGTAGCACTTCTCTTGTGGAAAAGATATCAATAGCCCCTNCTTATTTGTTATTTTTTTATTAAATAATTACATCACGTAACAATAATAACACCGTTACAATGAATATTTTTTGGACGGAAGGTAGCACTTCTCTTGTGGAAAAGATATCAATAGCCCCTTCCTTTTTTTTTTTTTAAGTATAATAGTGACAAGAATAATTTGAACCATAAAAATTATAACACGTGTTGAAAATTTATCCACTGCAATAAGTTAGGATTTGTATAGATTGCAGACCATATAGAGGTGGTTCAAATTCTTTTGTACCATGTCACTAAATGCTAATGGTCCCCAAAATTGACCAGAGAAGAGTCCTACCACAAATCTAAGTACAATANTAAATTCTTTTGTACCAAGTCACTAAATGCTAATGGTCCCCAAAATTGACCAGAGAAGAGTCCTACCACAAATCTAAGTACAATATAACTGTTAGTGGTGAGAGAATAGTCATAGCCTGAAGATACGGTGCTCTACTGCTCTCACCTCTGTTTTCTATCGAAATCTTTCAAGTTTCAGCTTTGTCTGACATTAAAGCCAGNCAAATTCTTTTGTACCATGTCACTAAATGCTAATGGTCCCCAAAATTGACCAGAGAAGAGTCCTACCACAAATCTAAGTACAATATAACTGTTAGTGGTGTGAGAATAGTCATAGCCTGAAGATACGGTGCTCTACTGCTCTTACCTCTGTTTTCTATCGAAATCTTTCAAGTTTCAGCTTTGTCTGACATTAAAGCCAGGTCGGCAAAGCTGTTATATACAATTATCTTTTTGTCCATGGGGGAGGAGGAAAGTGGTTCAAACATTAAATGGTGGGCATACTAGTCTTTTCATGACATGGTCCCCTGTTGGAGTTACGCTTAAGAAAATGTTATTTGGGTTTAATTTAAAATTTTAATTTGGGTAACTCAATCAATTTCAGTTGTTTGTTTGAAAGTGAACTCCATTTAATCCCTTGATCACGAACGCACTTGATCATGAGGCAATGCGACATGTAACATGGACACGGCGCAATGTGCAATGTTACCTCCCACGCAATGTGGAGCAAATTATAAGTGTATGTGATACATGCCCTTTTTTTGTCAGGAGTGTAACAGACTAGAATAGAAAATACACATTTAATCCAACAATTACATTGAATTAGGTCCCCAATTTAAGTCCCGCAGCATTGCTCAACTAGAATTCCTAATACTGCCGTTTAGTAGTTGAGAAGATGGTGGACAAGGCAAGGAAATCAGCAAATTACTGCAAGATTCACACCAATGTGAAAGAAAAAAAAAACCCCATACAGAAACTCAGAAGTCAAAACTGGTAAGCCAAACACCATCATCCAACAGAATTCCTGAATTTCCTTTTCACACAAACAACACCTACTCATATGGCAAACCATCCGCAAAACATTAAGAATACAAGCAACAGAAAAAAAAAATGCAGCTAACAATCCTTTCCTAAACACCTTTTTTTCGCAAACAGTTTCCAACCTCCTATTTAGCCTTTGAATGAAAAAGGAAATAAGAATAGAATGGCTATCACAGTTGAAACTTCCATCATTATAGAGATAATACACAAACAAGAGGCGCTACGAATAAGATTCTCTGTCTGGCGCTAAGAAATCGAGAGACTAGTGCACGATTCAGTTGTTTGGACTCTAACAATTAGGTTGTATACATGCATACAAGTACCAACAATGGGGCTTACAAGTCCAACATAAAGCTTTTGATACGGGTCTGACTAGTAAAGGGTCAAGTCTAGATCAACCATACAGATACTAGATGTTGGTCTTCGGTAAATTTGGTTTAATATGATGAGTTCACACATCAAATTAAAAACTGCATATGCCCAAATTATTCAATTTAGAATCCTTGTCTACTACACATGACCCGATTTCTAAGTGTGATTTCTAAGTGTGCAAGTGCCTGGGAAAGAAAAGGAAGGGGGAGGGGGTGTTTTCGTAATGCTTCCAGAAATAAGAGATGCCAAACTGAGAATAGAGAGGTTGAAGACCATCCTGCTGCAACAATCCCACCAGTGATTCAACAATTTAACAAATACTAAAGACTCCAAATAGAACATAACAAACACTTCCAATGAAACTAATTTAAATTTACTACATCGAAAGTGTATATGCTTTTTTTTTCTTTTTTTCTTTTTTGGGGGTGTGGGTGTGGGGTGGG
>CAUOFW020002647.1:514549-720431 GCA_963454935.2 Ilex paraguariensis
GGGGTGGGGAGGCCAAGGCAGGTAGGTGAGAATTCTGTAACAGAGAAATAAAATATGAAAAAAGCAGATATTTCTTACTGTGCCAATGGAAGGTTTCTCCTTGCTGGCCTCTGTCAGTAACAAGCCTCCAGCTGTTTTCTCCTCAGCCTCAGCAACCTGTTTTTAGCATTTCATCCAAGACAGAGTATGTCATAGTTTTAAGGTCAGGTGAACTTTCAAAAGAAGGGAGTCTAAATAAAATTCTTGCAATAAAAAAAAGGCATTCTAGAAAAATATACACTGAAGCTTAAAATTGAAGTAGCAGGAAAATGGATAAGGTTATAGAAAGAGCTTAAGAGATGCTACTCAAAATGTCTTCAATATCGTATGTTATATTAAATATTTTCAATCATCCAACCAACCAAAAATGTACAAGGGCTATGACCAACCCTAGTCACGGTATCGGCCATCGATTCTGAGAGCTATGAGACACATCAATTAGGAGGGCGATGTGACCTAAAAGAAAATATTGAACATGACGAGAGATTCCAGTCATACTGCAGCATCACGGAATAATATCGACCGATTCAATGACAACAACTCGGCTTCTCGGAATTGACTCGAATACACTTCGGACAACTTGGCTGAGCTGTGTGAGACTCAAGGTTTATATGTATCGTGTAACGGTATCGTCACAAAAATTGTTGAGCCGGATACGACATGGCCAACTTATATTTGTATTGACTGGCACTTTGAACAGTGTTGAACAGTTCTATAGAGGGCAAAATTCTTAATGGAACCAACAGAGCTGAAATGGAAGTACCAAAAAGTAAACTGTAAGGGCTTACAAACCTTGATTAGAACTCTGTCATTCAAGGGCTTCATATCCTTAACATCATCCGTGTCAAGAATGCCAATAATGTCATCCTCCTTCAGTATGAGATGATTGGATTCATCAAACTCTACCTCAGTGCCAGTATACTTGGAGTACACTACCTGGGTACCAGTCTACACAGAGTAACATTCGGTCAGCAAATCTAATGATTGACAGAGGCATTGCAACTTAAACAGATTAAACCATACTAGTACCTTTATGCTGACATCCACCTTGTTCTTTCCAACTGTTCGACCTTCTCCAACAGCAACCACCTCACCTCCTTGAGGCTTTGTTTGTGCTGTTGTTGGCAGTAAGATACCACCTACAGTCTTCTCCTCAGCAATCTTAATTTTCACCAACACTCGGTCACCCAAGGGCTTAAGTGACGTGTACTGAAATCAAAAGAGCACCACAGAAAATGAACCAAAATATGTAAATGACATAAATCCACGAAACAAATACATTAACCCTCCCATTTATTGTTTTTGGAAGTAAGTTCAATACATCAAACCATAATACAACACTATGAAGATAACAAATTTAGAGAGGCTCCATTATTGCTAAGGGCATAGGTCTGAAATAGAAAGTCCCACAGAACAAAGACTTTGACCAATATCATTAAGCAACTGAAATGCAGCTAAGCCCAGGAACAGCATCACAAGAAGGAATGAAGTTGCAAAGTTACAATTGAGCAGAAAACAGTAAAGGTCCGAAACCAAATAGATTGCATAAAATGGGGGAAATGAGCGAATAATACAGATAAAGACCAGCAACTCAAAACTGAAAAATGGTAATGGATCCAAGATATAGTTTCCTTTCAATTGTAGCAAATGGCCTATAAATTAGACAATATCAGCATACAATGCCAATATAATCACTAAACCCTCACATTCCGACAAACAAAAAGAGAAACCAATGCACCACATCAAGATTGCTTCGGCAAGCCACTTTGAAAGCTTGATTATGAAGTCAAGAAACATGAGCACACAATATGAAATAGTTAAAAGGACCCTAAATCTTCGGAGAATACTCCTCTCTCTCTCTGACAACCCATTACGATTCAAATGCTATTACTCAACAAAAAAACTACACCAAGATAGCATCAACCCCAAACTAAGAAACCAATTCAATGTAAATAAATTGGTTGGAGGTTCGCTTCTTGGAATCCACATTAGAGATCTGATTGACCGCTATGCTGCCCTAGCTAGGTTTGTTCCCGGGCACGGTCGGGCGACTCATGATCCCACCAGTGAAGTGAAGGCCCATCGGAACTTCAGTCATCAGAATATGAAGAGATCCACATCAATAATAAATACAAGAGCACATAACGTTGTAGTGTGGATTACTACCTTAGGAGCAACAACAGTGGCAGCTCTGACGACGAGAGCATGGAAGGACCTTTGGGTGAGACAACCACCGGTTCTCAAAGGTGCAGCAGATAAGACCCTGACAGTTGATGGTCTTAGCCCTTCAAATGACGGCAAAATCTTAGCAGAAATTGTCGTTGCAGTTAACTGAGCTGTCGCCATTCCTAGTGTTAAAAGGAAGAAAAAAAAACAAAAACAAATTGGACCCAAAAACAGAAACACCTATCAGATTCAATGTTACAAAAGGATGATCCAGAGGTCCAATCTAAAAAATGAAAAGCCGAAATGAAAGAAGAACCACACACACACACACACACAACAATATTCAAAGCAAATAAAAAGGAAATAATTTAGTGACAAAGCTACCTTTGTGGGACTGAGAGAGATTTGGAGACTTATAGAGAATTTTTTTTTTTTTAATAGAACTTAGAGAGAAATTGAGGGAGCGGTAGATACAGAGAGTTTTAGCAACGAAGAACTGGATGGAGGAGGTACAGAGATAGATAATAAAACCCTAGGAAGTTCAATAGAGATGGGGGTTTTGCCAAATGCAAACAGATAAGACGATTCTAGAAGCTTTTCTCTTTTTTAATAGGATTAATCTCATTTTGTATTCTAAAAGATTATTCAAATTTTAATTTGTACCTCCAAATATCAAAAATCTTAATTTGTACCCTCAAAGATAGAATTTTGTATCAATGTGCATCCCCAAAGATAAAAAATCTCAATTTGCACCCTCAAAGATAAAAATTTGTATCAATGTGCACCTAAAATTAAATTGATAAATTATATCTAGATTCCCTCATGTTTGTCACTTNCACCCTCAAAGATAGAAATTTGTATCAATGTGCACCTAAAATTAAATTGATAAATTATATCTAGATTCCCTCATGTTTGTCACTTAATCATTTGAACTCCTTCATATTTAGAATATTCCTCTTACATTTCATGACGTTTGTGCATGTGTAACACATAATCACTTTTTGTTGATATCTGTTAATATAATCGTTAAAAAATATAATTTTATCCTAATAAAAAATTATAATTTCATATTATCTTTTATTTTGTGGATTCGATATACTCTAAAGTTGAAAATCAAGCTTACCATTTGAATGTTTAATAAAATATAGATATTTATATAAAATGTAATATGAAAAACATTATATAAATATTTATATTTTATTAGACATTCAAATGGTAAACTAGATTTTGAACTTTATAGTATATTGAACCTATAAAATAAAGGGTAATATGAAATTATAATTTTTTATTAGGATAAAATTATATTTTTTAACGGTTATATTAATAGATATCAATGAAAATGGGTTACGTGTTATACGTGCACAAATGTCATAAGATGTAGGAGTAATATTCTAAATGTGAAGAGGTCTAAATGATTAAAAGATAAGTATGAGGGGATCTAGGCATAATTTATCAATTTAATTTTAGGTGCACATTGATACAAATTTCTATCTTTGAGGGTGCAAATTGAGATTTTTTATCTTTGGGGTGCACATTGATATAAATTTTTATCTTTGAGGGTGCAAATTGAGATTTTTTGATCTTTGGGTGTGCACATTGATACAAATTTTTATCTTTAAGGGTATAAATTAAGATTTTTGATCTTTGAGGGTACAAATTAAAATTTGAACAATCTTTCGAGGTACAAAATAAAATTAACCCTTTTTAATATTTACGTTGCACCTAAAAAGATTGTAGATATTTTATTTTTTACCTTTTAAATATTAAAATTTTCATACTACATTCTCAATAAATTAAAAATATTATAATAAAACTCTTTTGTCAACTTCAATTACTCATTCCCTAAAGGGGCGTTTGGATGGTGGGTTAAAGGTGATTATCCACTAGTAGGATGGGATAAAATAAGAGTGAGATTCAGAAATTCCTTGTTTGAAAAGTCATTTTTTAGGTTGAATATAAATCTCGGGTCTAGCCTAGACTCGGTTGCTACAGTACTTTGTAACTTACCTACTAAGGTTAAAATTAACCCACCCCTTCCATGGGTTACAAACTCAGCCTACATGTTAACAAGAGATCAGACATATTTACCCCCTCATTTCTCGTTGTTTCACTCTCGTCCAAGCTTCACTGATGTCGTCAACAAGGGATTGTTGCATAGAGGCAACAAAGAAGACACGAATTCAAGCATCTCCGAATATTCTTCTCTTCGTCTTAAAGGATGATTTTTTTTTTTTTGAATATTGTTCATCTGTTGAACCCCATGCCCCAACCCATCTGATATTGTTCATCTGTTAAACCCCAAGCCCTAACCCATTGCTGAAAATGGTGTTGCTAGTATGAGTGAGAAATTCAAATGATTTTCGGTGAACAATAACAAAGAGATGGATTTGTTGGGTGATGAGAGAATAACTAGATTTATTGATGTAAAAGAGGAAAAATATGAAAGATTTTGGAAGTTGAGGGAATCAACTCGAAAGGCTTGACAGAAAATGGAGATTTGTAGAGAATGGTGGAATACCATCAAGCTCAACTTGAAAAGCTTGACAAAAATATGAAGGGATTTAATGGTGGTGGTGGGAGAGATGGAACAATGAATTTTGCTGGCAGTGGTGGTGGGTTTAATGGTGGTGGTGGGATGTATATGTGGAGATACAGACCATCAAGCAGATGGAAGGCTCTGGCTTCTGCATTTGATATGTCTGATAAAAAAGATGATTGAAGAATTAAACTTAAAACCCTTAAAATTTATTATTTAATTATTCAAACTCATGGTACGTGAAATATTGCACACATATTCCCTCCAGTTTATGCGCATAACACTTAAACCTCTTAAAATAAATATATTTATTATTAAATTACCCTTAAACCCCTTTAAAGTTTGTAGTAGGTATATAATACTCAAACCTCTTAAATTTAAAATATTATATGTAGACCAAAAATACGTCAATCAGAGATAAAATATCAATTATTATTTTACAATTAAAATTCATAGTCTATTGTATTATTTATTGAAATAAAATTAAAATTAAAATTTTAATTTTTTTCTTAAAAAATCATAATTAATATATAATTATACTATCTATTGAAATAAAACTAAAAAATTAAACAAGGGGTCTAAATCGTATATAATTTTTATATGTTTTAAAATATATGTGAAAAATGTATAATTTTATTAGGATAATCCGTTAATCCAAACTTAGGATAGGATTGGAATGGATAAAGTCATGAGTACAATGGTAAATTATTACAAAATTATTTGTATAATCTATAGGGCCCACTGAATTACATATTTGTTTCCCAAACAAAGGTGGGGATTAGATATATTGCAAGGTTAGAGTTTTAAAGTGGATGCGTGGGTTTAGCTTGGATGTTAGGATATAAAAAAAATAAATCCTACCCTATCCAACCCCATTACCCAAACACACCCTAAAACTTCACCTCATTTACGTCAAGGATGGGTCAAGGTAATTTGATGTCTAAAACAATAACACTAAATATTATTTTTTTATTTTTAAAAAAAATTATGTTATTTTTAATTTATTATATTAGAGAGAGAAAGAAGAACAATTTGCTAGTGTTATCGAAATTTTTTTTTTAACTTTTTTTTTGTTTTTTTATTAGAGAAAGAGTTTAATTTCAATTTTTTTATACATTTTTTTTTACTTATTTTTACACAAAGAGACTGTGTAGGGGTAAATATAAGTTGACTTCTAAGTACTTTTTATTTTTTCAAATTATGATTTTTAGGTTTTTAATGTTATTGATTGGATCATAGATCTAAATTATCACAATAAAAATTTTAATTATTTTTAATTTTTTGGGGCCTCTCTTTTTTATGGTTTTAAAATTTAATAGATTTAAATTTTTTCTGGGTTAATAAGTACCTAAAATTATGGATTCTTCTACAAATTTGGGACCTAAAACTCAAGTTTTTTTTTTAATATCATTGAGCCGCCCTTAATTTACGTTGACACAATAAACAACAAAAACTACGGAATGATTATATTACAACACTTTTAATATAGTAAGAGTATAATATAAAAATTTTAATTTTTAAGTGTACAAAATAAAAATTATTAAAGTTTTTAAGGTATAAAATATAATTTATCCCTTACTTTTACTTTCTTTCCAAAGTGCCGACGGAGGTTCCGAGGTTTGCATTTTATCCATCCATGCCTACACGAAATATTAAAAATTACATAAGGTTTAACTAAACGATTAATTAGTACTGCGAGTAAAAAGTAAATGTTTTAAGATTTTATGGTAAAAACGTAAATAACATGATAGGAATTAACACCTCTACGTGGAGACTGGAGAGTGAGCTACCTACGTCACCACGCTCGGGGCTTTTCTGGATTACCTGTATTTATAGTGAAAATTGTCCCCTCCGTCTTCTTGAATGGATTTATAATGGTTTAAGTTCATAAAATAAATTTATTTTGTGATAAATTTATTTTTTATCTTACTAATAAATACATAATTTTTTTTAAATATCAAAAATATCCTTAACAATATTATTCTGTTCAATTATAGAAACCTTAAAAATCTTGAAAATAATTTTAAATTATTTTTTTAAATTAAAAATTATTATCACTTAATTTACTCCTAAATTAAAATTAAAATTCATATTCTATCTCTATCTTATTAGAAGAAGATTATCATTCTAGCACATCACTTTTTTTTCTTTAGACATCATTTCCTCCTCCATAGTATCAAAATCAGTAGAGTTTAGAATATCATTAACAATTATCGTATCTTTTACTACAGATTGGTCATCATAAACTTCTATGTTGTTGGTTTTCAAAAAAAAAATTTGAAAAACTTACTCCATATATTATTAGTTTGATCCATAATTTTTATTTTTATTTTTTTAATAAATAATCTGTAAATTTTTTCAATGTTTCATGTTACTACGTTTTTTATTGACCATGTTGCTATTTTTTCTAACTAGCAATGCACTCTGTGCGTTGCACGTGAATAATTTTTTTTTAAAAAAATTAATAAATATATATTTGGTATATATGCACCTGAATTAAATATCATCTCAAATTTATCAAATTTATTTTTTCATCTCTCGTGCTCCACTATAGAAATTTTGAAAACAATGTACGTGTTCAAGATTTGTTATTCTAACTTTGAGAAAAATGATAAAAAAAAATAATAATAATTAAAGTTCTTTTTTTTCTATAATTTTGTAATTGAAAGTTATTTTTTAATGATGTTTGAAAATTAAATTTTTTAAAATTAATTTGATTAAGATTCTATTTATAAATCATTGAATAAAATAAAAATAATTATCAACATGTCAATCATATTGAAACTTTACTGTATTTAAGATTAGTTAAGTCAATTAAGTTAAAATTCCATATACAATGCTATAATATATATTATAAATCATATTAAAATTTTTATTGTGACTAAAAAATCGTGTAAAACTATATATACATTATTCTATTATCTTAAAAATGAAATGGTTAAATATTTTGATAAAAAATAAATATATATATATATATAGTCGTAATATTATCTTTATAAATGAGGCGAGTAATATTGTATTAATAGAATTTTTAAAAATTGTTTTGAATATTTTGTTAAAACTTATAATGATGCATATTTAAGAATAATATAATCAATCAAAAAGTTTTATAAAAATTAAAATTTATACATAAGGAATATATAATTAAAATTGATCTTAGATGTAGTTTAGAAATTTAAATGCATAAGAATATGATGATAATTAAAATATTAAGTGCGGAAGGATAGAGTGACCTTTTCAATTCTTTGTGAGGATAAAATAGTAAATCAAAAAATTTTCATATTAAAGTATTTTTATTAGTAGTATAGATTGATCATGTTACTATTTTTTTCATGTTATTATTATTTATTGAGTGTATTATTACTTTTTCAGTGTTATTTTTTTGAATACTGAAGAATTTGAGATTTCTTCCTCTAGTTATGAGTTTGATTGCAATTATTTTTATTTTTAATTTTATTCAATGTTTTATATTGCTATTTTTTTTTAAACATGTTACTGTTTTTGTTAAATATGTTACTATTTTTATTAAACATGTTAGTATTGTTATTTTTTAAAAATATTAATATTGAATGTTACTATTTTTTTATGTTTAAATGATAATTTTTTTTTATATTTGAATGTTACTATTTTTTATTTTTAATGTTATTATATATATAGTCCTAACATATGCATGACTATAGATAGATATGAGATTTTTTTTTTAATGTTAATAAAACTTTTAAAATTTAGGAGTTTTTTATTTTTAGTTTTACTTCACTTTTAAAGGGGAGAGATAGTCTGATAAAATTGACAAAAAATGAACTTTATAACAAATAAATTTTTTTGGCGGACTTAAGTCTAAATAAGTTAATATAGGGAGATCGACCTCTAAATTTTATGTATTTATATGGATGGATCCGCCAAAAAAACCCATTATTGAGGTTTGACGTGGTTTAGTGGGCCTTTGGTCATGGACACAAACCGATTTAGCACTAAACTTCCTTGTTTATAATGGGTTTGGGCGTGTCACCCAATTCTTAAAAGTAAAAATTGAGGGTGAGTCATTTTGACTTATAATGATTTCGAGTTTTAAAAAGAAATTTATTTGAGGGTAAGTTCATGTTTAAATTTATATGTAGGTATTTAAGTTCACTTTATTTTTTAAATCTCAAAATTACCTATAACGGTATTAGTTTTATTCAATTATGAAAAGTCACATAAGTTAGATCATTGAAGTATATATGAAAACTCTTGATTGAGTTATATATGAAAAATGTTTTATTAAATATTATGATAATTAACATAAGTTTTATATGAAAGTTATATATTCTTATAGTTATATTTGAGAAACTTAATGTACGAATAAATTGTTGGTTTATTAACTCAAAATCAAATCACAAAATTTCCTTAACAACATTAATGCATAATATAGGGAGGTTGAACAATGTCAACAGAGTTCAATAATACGAATGTTAATAAATAGTAATATTCATATTACTATATGATTGAAGTTACAATAAGGGTCGTGTTACTATACTAACACTAATGTTACTATAGTGAATTTTAACATGCAATTGCAAACCTTGAGACGTATATTATGTAACATACATTTTAATATTTACAGTAACATTAAAGCTTTGTGCTCAGTAACAAATTTAATTTTACAAAATACAAGACAATAATTTTTTTACAGTAACATCAATTTTCGAATGATTTTAGTGAAAATAGGATTCACATACTCAATTTTATTACTAAATACCAAAAGATCTTCCGTTGGCCTACTTAATTCTTTCAGGTAACAGATCAATAAGGTCCGGGAGGGTAGGATAGAATTGGAGTTTGCGAGTAATCAGAAATTTGATCACCCCTACTTTGGCCAAGCATCTCAATTATGGGATT
Source organism: Ilex paraguariensis (assembly GCA_963454935.2). Taxonomy (NCBI): domain Eukaryota; kingdom Viridiplantae; phylum Streptophyta; class Magnoliopsida; order Aquifoliales; family Aquifoliaceae; genus Ilex; species Ilex paraguariensis. The sequence continues at coordinate 524,169 of CAUOFW020002647.1, forward strand.
TATGGTTAAGAGAACTCTTGATTTGCCACTAATTAGTTCAAAGTTATAGATGTCATACGTTTTACATAATCTTATATCTGTCAAAGCCTGAACTCGTATCCACCAATCAATTTTCAAATTCTCTCCTTTAGAGGTTGAAATACCAAACATCAATTTTTTTCAGTATATAGGTTATGTTTCTAATCAAAATTTGTTGGAATATTTTAATAAAGTAGTCTTTATTATTTATCTAATTTAGATTGCAATAATTTTACTTTTATTTGTATCTTCATTTTAACTTGATTATACAAATTTATTTATATTTTTATAAGCAATACGAGCTACAAGTATAACCATTAGTATCTATATAATGAAAATTATAATGGTAAAAAGTTAGTGGTCCGTAAGTTACATATGTTATATTCATTGTGAGAATAATTTTGTGAGCATTATATTAAATTTGGTTAATAAATTACAAAGACCAAAATAATTGAATTTTATTATGTGAGTTAATGGATCAATTATTTTGGGTAATGAATTATATATTTCATACACCTATATAAATGTTCTATTGTGTGAGTGACGAGGTATGAAGTATATATGTCTTCTTCTTGTATTTTGGTGGTGTACATTGTTTTATATTATTTTGGGCAAAAAAAGGTGTATATGAAGTTTCTATTTCTCAAAGTTGTGTAAATCAAGAGAAGTTACAGTGAGTAGCTGGACTCTTGTATACTGGAGGTGGCATGTTGTGATCTATTACACCAGACATATTATTTGCAGAGACGCGATATAGTCTACGCCTCAACCCAAGTTAAGTACTTTATTTGCGATATGAAATCTATTGTTATTTTCATTTGAACAATGTTCGAGGTAAGTGTGATAATTCTCCTCAATTTCATGTTTATAGAATTTTTTGGATTGATGTTTATTTCTAATTATATTCAGATCAAGTTCCAACAAAATTAAAGGGAAAAAAAATAATTATGGACTTGTTGCCCACTTTTTTTTTCTCTTTCGGTAAACAGTAAATACCCCAAAACAAATTCGGATTTTGTAAGTTCAAATCTTGACAACTCTTCGAAGTCAAATTATGAGAGAATTGTTTTTCATGAATACCCTAATTCTGGTGTAGATAGACTCTCTCTGATTGGACTGGGAGATAATTAATCAAAGTGCAAATAAATTAATCTCGACAATTCTAACAGTTGAAAAAAAAAAAAATACCCCAAAACAANACGAATGTTAATAAATAGTAATATTCATATTACTATATGATTGAAGTTACAATAAGGGTCGTGTTACTATACTAACACTAATGTTACTATAGTGAATTTTAACATGCAATTGCAAACCTTGAGACGTATATTATGTAACATACATTTTAATATTTACAGTAACATTAAAGCTTTGTGCTCAGTAACAAATTTAATTTTACAAAATACAAGACAATAGTTTTTTTACAGTAACATCAATTTTCGAATGATTTTAGTGAAAATAGGATTCACATACTCAATTTTATTACTAAATACCAAAAGATCTTCCGTTGGCCTACTTAATTCTTTCAGGTAACAGATCAATAAGGTCCGGGAGGGTAGGATAGAATTGGAGTTTGCGAGTAATCAGAAATTTGATCACCCCTACTTTGGCCAAGCATCTCAATTATGGGATTTATGGTTAAGAGAACTCTTGATTTGCCACTAATTAGTTCAAAGTTATAGATGTCATACGTTTTACATAATCTTATATCTGTCAAAGCCTGAACTCGTATCCACCAATCAATTTTCAAATTCTCTCCTTTAGAGGTTGAAATACCAAACNTGAACTCGTATCCACCAATCAATTTTCAAATTCTCTCCTTTAGAGGTTGAAATACAAAACATCTTCAATTTTTTTCAGTATATAGGTTATGTTTCTAATCAAAATTTGTTGGAATATTTTAATAAAGTAGTCTTTATTATTTATCTAATTTAGATTGCAATAATTTTACTTTTATTTGTATCTTCATTTTAACTTGATTATACAAATTTATTTATATTTTTATAAGCAATACGAGCTACAAGTATAACCATTAGTATCTATATAATGAAAATTATAATGGTAAAGAGTTAGTGGTCCGTAAGTTACATATGTTATATTCATTGTGAGAATAATTTTGTGAGCATTATATTAAATTTGGTTAATAAATTACAAAGACCAAAATAATTAAATTTTATTATGTGAGTTAATGGATCAATTATTTTGGGTAATGAATTATATATTTCATACACCTATATAAATGTTCTATTGTGTGAGTGACGAGGTATGAAGTATATATGTCTTCTTCTTGTATTTTGGTGGTGTACATTGTTTTATATTATTTTGGGCAAAAAAAAATGTATATGAAGTTTCTATTTCTCAAAGTTGTGTAAATTAAGAGAAGTTACGGTGAGTAGCTGGACTCTTGTATACTGGAGGTGGCATGTTGTGATCTATTACACCAGACATATTATTTGCAGAGACGCGATATAGTCTACGCCTCAACCCAAGTTAAGTACTTTATTTGCGATATGAAATTTATTGTTATTTTCATTTGAACAATGTTCGAGGTAAGTGTGATAATTCTCCTCAATTTCATGTTTATAGAATTTTTTGGATTGATGTTTATTTCTAATTATATTCAGATCAAGTTCCAACAAAATTAAAGGGAAAAAAAATAATTATGGACTTGTTGCCCACTTTTTTTTTCTCTTTCGGTAAACAGTAAATACCCCAAAACAAATTCGGATTTTGTAAGTTCAAATCTTGACAACTCTTCGAAGTCAAATTATGAGAGAATTGTTTTTCATGAATACCCTAATTCTGGTGTAGATAGACTCTCTCTGATTGGACTGGGAGATAATTAATCAAAGTGCAAATAAATTAATCTCGACAATTCTAACAGTTGAAAAAAAAAAAAATACCCCAAAACAAATGAAAAGATCAAACTAGAGTTTGAAATTTCAGAAAGCAACAGCAAATAATGGGAAATTTTGTTGCCAAAGTTACTATTAATTAGGTAAATTAATACAAACGTCATGCATGTATCAGTGATTGAATGGTATGCAGAGAATTCTGTAGAAGTTGGACAAGGAGCCGAAGCTCTTTCACTCTTGTTTCCAAGCAGATAGCCAGTAGGCACCTGCGTCTCCTACGTGACCAAAGGCTTAAGGAATTTTCTTTTCCTACGCATCACAAGAAAAGAAAAGAAAATGTTTGACAGAAATAAATATGGGTATGAAACATGTGTATCTGAAGTTTTTAATGGAGTTCAAAGTTTGGGTCAAACACAAATTTAAGCCTTTTTTTTTTCTACTGGCAGATTACAGATTTATTAAGAGAATCGAAGGTGGTCTAGTGCCTAACTTTGAAGGTTCTTCTGTCTTCATTTTGGTTAAGCATGGGATTTGGGATGGAAGAAACCGAGTTGACTGGGCTGACTGACGCAGATCGTAGGAGCAAATGCATGATGTTATTTGTATATCTGTTTGTGTAAGAGAGAGAGAGAGAGAGAGAGAGAGAGAGAGAGTTACTCAGATTCTAGCAAAAGAATTAAAGACCAAAACAATGTTCATTGAACCGACAAAACTCGAGCAAATTCTACAAACGAGGCTCCAATTTTGGCAACTTATAATTCAAGTTTCAGCGAGGTGAAATGAAAAACATAGCTCCAACCTAATTCAAATAATAACAGAGACTGAGTTATAAATTTAGACGTCTTGAGTTTGAAATTTGAGAATTCTGTAGGACTAGGAATATATCTCTCATAAATATCCTAGTCTCGATATAGATGACCTACTTTTGATTGAACCAGAGAAAAAATTAATCAAGTTAAATGTAAATTGATCCAAATATTTTGAACCATTGAACCAAAAACAAAAAAAAATAAGAAATAAAAAATCCGAATATGCATAAGTATGTATGAAGGGGTAACTTTTTTGTATTCACTTTGGATTGGAAGGCTCATTCTGAATCAAAATTTTAGGCATTAATTAGCTCGATATCGACCTGCCTGGACTATCATTGGCATCGGATAATAATATACACTCTGTGCCTAAAATTAGCACGACATCGACCTGCCTGAACAATCATTGGCATCAAATAATAGTATACATCCTATAACCTGGAACTAACCATATATACTCAAAAATGATTGTATTTTTTTTCAAACATGTCTTAATTTTAGCATACATTAACTTTGTACCCGAATTTTAAAACGATATGGGTATACAGGGGCAAATCCACAATGGGGGCAGTTGGAATTTTAAAAATGTTTGGGGTATATGTATAATTTTCAAAAAGTTTTAGAATTGTTTGGAAGTTACCCCAGTTAAAGTTTTTTGGAAAGACTAAAGGAGGTTTTGTATTCTTCATTACAAGTGGGGTCTTTAATAGATTTAGAGCCCATACCATAAGGAGAACATTCGATTTTGATAGCTTTTGTAATTTTTTTTTAATTTTTTGGGCGATAGTTGATTTTTTAGATAACTTGTCCAACTAATTTTTTTTTCCCAATAGTAGACAATTGAGCTTAGATTTTTCAAATTTCACTTGGGCAACTATGATTTCAATATGCAGTTTATTGATTTTTTCAAAAATTATTTGTAATTGTAACATCGGTTGGAAATTGAAGGTGGAGGAGGACAAAAAATAATTCGATCTGCTTGGATTGAAAGTCTATTTAAATTCTTTGGTTATTGGGACTTATAATTGCATGTTGAAAATTCTTTGCTATTTTTAGGTGATATTGGGACTTTGGTAGCACGCGTGGAGAAAGAAATTTCAAATTTCAATGATAATGAAACGATCATTCAATGCTTTTAATGTATGAAAACTCATGGTGAAAAATTATAAACATTTATTAGATGTTTGAGAACATTTGGAGTTTAATTCAACGCTTTTAAAAATGCTCGTGTATAATACTTGTGTCTTTAATTGACATTCTTTGAATGTAATTATATTTTTATGAATATTTGGAGTTTGAATATTCATACAGTTTAAATTGTCCCCATTACAAAACATGACCGGGCTCCGCCCTTGTTGTATATACTTTTTTATGCAGAATTCCATAATACGAGCATTAATTATGAAATTCTATCATCAGCTACACTTAAGTTATTAAGTTTATGTCGACTATTCTTTCAAACTTAAACTTGAGTCAAAATATTTGAAACGATTTAAACCACCATACTGATGCATAATAGATGAAACTTACCCTTAAGAGAATATGAAAACCTTAAAAAAACATTGTACTTATACTGAGGATAACCCATGGATTTGTAAATTAATATGTTGGCGGAATATAAAATGAATATCAGACATTCCAGACTTGACCTGAATAAGAGGAAAATAAAACGTGGTAGTTTAAAAGATTTCAAAATTCGGGTGCTGATTAATAAAACAGAAACAGTAGCTCTGGTAGTGGGGCACCTACCTCCCGTCCTGATACTCATACTGACGTAACGTTAACGTAAAATCCNCTGGTAGTGGGGCACCTACCTCCCGTCCTGATACTCATACTGACGTAACGTTAACGTAAAATCCTAGGAGCTCAAGCATGATGCAAGTGTGCGTGTGTGAGTTTGGTGATCGAAATATCACACGTACCAGGCTGGCTGCTACTCCTGATAGCGCCACCACCACCATTGAGTTGTCACCGCTACTACTACCAGCATTGTATTATCGCCACCACCACTATTGTTTTATTACCACCATTACATTCACCCTTACAACCACCACCTCCAAGTTTATCACAAAAGTTCTAAATGTTCACTGTCAGATGGCATTACACAAGGAGGATCTATAAGAATATAGTGAGCCATACTTTTTTCCTAAACCCATACAAGCTTGTACTTACAAAATTAAAATATTATTAGTGCGATGAATTTTGAACTTTATAAGATACAAAACCTTATTAAACGAAAAAAAAGAAAGAAAGTAAAAGTGGAATAATACAAACGTGGAAGTGGTGCATACAAAAAAAAAAGAAAGAAAAAGAGTAGGGGTACAAACTAGTTTTTTATTTTTTATTTTGAACCAAGTGGTATAAACTAGTTATAACGACAACTTTTTTTAGTAATTATATTTATTGTGGAGTTGACACGATATAAAATTAAAATATTTGAGTCTTCTTTAAACAAACACTTATTTAATAAATAAGTGGATCTTACACGATATAATTAATAAATAAATTAAATATAATTATAACTAATAAAAAAAATATACAGCACTACTCGAATTTAATATAATATAATTTGTTAAAAGTGCATTAATAAATAAATTAAAAAAAAAAAAATTTTAACGTCTAGCGTGCTTTTAATCTTCATCCCGAAAGGTCCCTTAAAGAAACATAAACACCTGCCAAGGCTGGACACACGTGCTTCTAATAACTCAACAGAAATAAGCACCGCGTAACCTTACTCTCTACTCCCATTTTAAGTAGCCACGTGTCCCCCCTTCTTCACACAGTCTCAACGCGGCCGTTGACTGCTATTTTCTCTATCATCACTCGGAACTCACTCGCACACACGTATAAATACAGAGCCGCCATTTCTCGTTCTTCATCAGCAACAACCAACAAATCCAACATCAGATCCTATAACTCTCCCCCACAACACAAAACAAATAGAAGAATCAGAACCCACTTGTTACTTTTTACCAATCGGTACCCATCTGATCAGTCTTATCACTCCACCTCAGGAAAAAGGAATCAAAAGAGTTACCCTAATTGCCTGCCGTTGATTATGGTGAAACCAGTCTCTGCAAAACCAGCTGAGAGAAGTGACTCAAAATACAAGGGTGTGAGGAAGCGAAAATGGGGCAAATATGTGTCCGAGATCCGACTACCCAATAGCAGGGAAAGGATTTGGCTAGGCTCTTACGATACGCCGGAGAAGGCGGCCAGAGCGTTCGACGCTGCACTTTTTTGCTTACGTGGCCGTACGGCGAAGTTCAACTTCCCCGACAACCCCCCAGACATTCTGGGCGGCCGCTCACTTTCTCCGGCAGAAATTCAATCTGCTGCGGCCAGGTTCGCCAATTCAGATCATTCGGAGCCCCGAATGAGTGATTCGGACAATGCGTCATCGTCCTCTGAAGTGAATACGGAGTATCCATCTCCTTCGATTTCGGATGGGACAGTGAGATTGGACAGTGACTTGATGACATTAGAACTGAACACAACATTTTTGGATCAATTTTCGATGATGGATCAGGGTAGTAATTTCTCGGATTTTGGTATCTTTCCGGGTTTCGATGATCTATCAAGTGATTTTTTCTTACCACCTTTACCACCAATTGTTGATGATGGAGAAGACAACGGTTATACATTTTCGCCCCAAGGTTCATTTCTTTGGAATTTTTAAGGTTCTTTGCTGAAAAGGTTCAGAATTTNTTTACCACCAATTGTTGATGATGGAGAAGACAACGGTTATACATTTTCGTCCCAAGGTTCATTTCTTTGGAATTTTTAAGGTTCTTTGCTGAAAAGGTTCAGAATTTCGGAGAATTTTTAGCAACCGGAATAACTGAACATTTTTCACTAGGACGTGCCATGGGCCATTAATCTTTTTGTAATGCCCTAGTTTTTCTTTCTTTCCATTCTTTAAAATTCTTTTTTACGGGGTGTAAACTGAGAGTTTTTGGGGGTAAATGGGTACAAACCACAATTCAATAATGTAGACACAGTAGTGTAGATTGTGCAAGTGTTTGTATGATTTAATTACCATAAGAATGTAGATTTTGTAATCATTCTTTGCAATACTTCTAATTTGCAGATATGGGTTTGTTTTATTACGTCTAGTGAATGATTCATTTTTTCTTTATTTTCCTTCTTAACGTAGTAGTGTACCAGTCACAGTCGCCACTGGCACTACCCCATATTATTGAACTTACCCATGCTTCCATCAATATTACAGCATGGATAGTGAATTGAACTTGATATAAGAACTTAAGAGTTGTTTGGTATTTGTTTTTGTCTTGTATTTTATGTTTTTGTTTTTATTTTATATTAATTGTTTTGGAGACAGAGACAAAAAAAATGGGAATAAAAAATTTTTATTCTAGAAAACACGTGAAAGACAAAACACGCGTTTTTTTTATTTAAATGAGGTCTCACTTTCGAGTATTTTTAGCCACAAAATTCCACTTTATATGAGAGAGTATAAATATGAGGTCTTTTTTTTTCCTTCTCACAGATCAGCCCCTCTCTTGTCTCAACCCTTCTCTCTCTCTCTCTCTCTCTCTCTCTTCTGTGAAGGTAAGAGCAACGACTCTCTCTCCGCTTATGTCTCTCGGTACGTCTCTCTTCTCCGGAGCTCTCTATGCAACTCTCTCTCTTCCACTCACAAATCGACAAAGACGAAAAATGTAAGTGTAGCCCCTTTACTTGTATAGATATATGTATATATATACATAGATCTGTATATATATGCATAAATTTACATAAATCTGTACATCATAGACCTTATTCGTATTTTTTTTGTTTTATCTATATTTTTTAACACAATATACATAGATCTGTATATTTGTATGTAGATTTCATTATTGATTTATCATTAGGGTTTTACAGAGCACATTGATATTTGTTTTGATGATAAATCACGATTTTGTGCTTTGATTATTTTGGTTCTATGTGGTTTAGGTAGGTGGCTGTATATAATTTGAGGAAAGATTTTCTGTCAATTAAAAAAAATTATACATCATCTAGAGTTTTACTAATGCTTCCATCTTGATGTGTGAGGCAATAATAGGCTTTTGTGAAAGGAATATTAGAGAACATGGGAAAAATAGGTATCATGACGGTTGCATCATCATCATACACAGGGTGATGAGAATGATCATTGTGACACCTTTGAAGCCGTAAATAACAAGAAGATCGAAAAACCAGTCATGTAAATATTTTGACTATAATTGAAAATGCGTGCCATTACTAGGTCAGTGAAGGTTGTATGTTGACTAAATAAATCGTAAATCATCCGTGTTTCACTGGTGATTCCACCTTGATGTATGAAGCAGTAAAGTGCCTCACCTTTTGAAGCATAGCTCATCAAGACTTCGATGTCATAAACATAAACTGTCTGATCATTGTGTTGTATTTAAATTCATATCTCCATTTAAATCATGCATATGTGCTCTCACAATCTTAAAAAACATTTTCTGGTATCTAACATACTAACATATAATTTATTGCACCATTAGTGTCTCTGATAATGAGATGTTAGGATTCTAGCTAGGCACAAAATATGTAACACTTGCAGGTTTTGGCATTTATGCAATATTGCAGCGTTTCATGACATTGAAAAGCTTCTTTAAAATGGCTTTCTATCAGAAATTGCAAAAGAAAAAGTATAAGGTGGCCAATATTTTCTTGACATAATTGCAACTTCCCTTTGAAATCACTATAAAATCATTTAGGCATTATTTGTTCACCAATATGAACATTCATTGAATCTAAATAACTGTACCACAAGTATTACTTCATGGTCAAAGCATTAGCTTCAAAAAGAAATCAGCATTTACTCATGACTACATTTTTCTTATAAATGTGCTAATCGTTTTCTTATTAGCCAACTTGTCTTCTACAGAGTTTGCTTCTCTGAAAACATGTCTTAGTTGAAACTCCATCCTACCAATCTTCTCTCTAATCTAGGACAAAAACCTCTAGCAGAACCATGCACAACCAAAAGTGCCCATAACAGACTGCACCAGCACCAATGGATCAGATTCTATAAGTATTTTGTATTCAAACAATCCATACCTTTCAACTAACTCCAAACCATTCAAAAGGGCTCTAAACTCAGCCTCCATGTTAGTACATTCACCATAGAAAAAAGAAGGCAGCTATATTCAATTTTAAACAACCATTTTCTGGAAAACTCCAGCATACCGAAATCACTTTAGGTATAACATGACAAGGTACCCCCAACTGCTGTAAAAAATCTCTCCCAACCTCATCACCTTGAATTTTAGCTCTAACATTCCTCATTTGATATCTCAGTATATTGCAAATTCTATTTAGTTAGTGACCCCTTTGTAATTAATTCTGTTAATTTACTGATTTAGCTATTTAGTCATTATTACATATATGATTTAACTAATTAGCTAGCTTGCTGCTTTCTGCTACTTGACCTAATCAATTGATGTACTTGTTTTTAATGATTTGAAAAAAATTCTTTTGCCCACTTTTGTGACCAACCATGTATTAAATAATATTTTCGTATTAAATTTTATTGTACTAAATGATGCTCATATTAGGATGATGATGTATCCATGTTTCATTTGTGAATTGTTAGTATGGTTATGTGTAGTGGTTGGGAAGTTGTTACTATAATTGACAAAATTATTGTAGATGGAAACGGGTAACGAACAAACTCAAAATGATGAGGTTGTAGAGGTTGGCAATGACAAAAAATGTAGCAATATGGACATCCGATAAGGATGCACTTTTCATTGACTTGATGGATAGGGAAGTAGCAGCGGAGCATAGACCAAATACTACATTTACCAAAGTTGGGTGCAAAAATCTTGTAAGAAACATAACATTAAGCACGGGGTACAACTACATGTATTAACAACTATGGAGGAAGTTTAATAATTTGAGACCAATTTACCATGCCTGCAAGGAACTGTTGGATCATACTGGAGTTGGTTGGGACCCCGTGAAGAAAACCATTGTCTTGAAGGATGAGGCTTGGAAGGATTTATGCAAGGTAGGATGTAGTATTGATTACTATCCATATTTTTTTAACCATTATGTCAAATGGTTTTAGGTTAATACGTATTGATTACCTTTCATTATTTTCGTTTAATATAAGTTAATAAGCATACAAGACAATTCAGGAAAAAAAGGTGTCCACTTTATTAGAAGTTGTGTAGGATTTATGAAAAGACAAATGCAACCAATGATAATGCTCATCCATCCACCCAACCTCCATCGGACAATGAAGAAGATAAAGACACTACCTTTGATCGATCACTTGAGGTTGATGATGGTGAGGAAAATGTGAAAAAAGAGACAAATAACCATCCTCGAAGTAGGTCTACCACTCCGACAAGCAGTCGTCATAGGAAGAAGGATAACTACAGCCTAGCACTTACATCTGCCCTTAATGTGTTGGTTGAGAGTTCAAAGAAAAAGTTAAAGTCTATTGATTATAAGATGTCCAGTGCGTCTATGATGACGACTTTATGTGGTGATAGTGAGGCTATTACACATACTAATGATCTATTAGAAAAATGTTTGGCTACTTTGAATTCTCACGAAGACATTGATGCAGCTTCATACACAAAGATCATTAAGATTTTTGGAGATGATATGAGCTATAGGAAGATGTTCTTTTTTATGCCAGATCACAGGAAGAAGGATTTTGTTACTAACCTGTGATGGTTGTACTTTAGCCTAGCATTTTGGATGTGTACTTTGAGATTATTTGTACTTTGGTATTATGTGTAGGATTTGGAGTATGTGGACTTTGGTATTATGTTTACTTTTGGAGTATGTGGACTTTGGTATGATGCGTACTTTTGGATTGAAGTTTAATTATTATGAGTATTTATAATGTGTTGTGATAAATGTCTAATAAGTGCATTATGTATGAATATTACAGGTAGACTTGAATATTCAGTAATGAATTTAGATGAAGAATTTGATATGATATTAGATAGTGATGATGATGTGTCTATTGTATTGACTGCAATAGAATTAGATAGTTACAATACATCACAACGACCATGTAGAACGTCTGCTTTTAAAGGACATGATTACGTGATGTAGCTATTACATGGACATGAAAGTAGGTGCTATGAGAAATTTAGAATGAACACACCTGTGTTCGTGTTGTTGTGTGAGACATTAAAAGAAAAAATGTTGAAACACTCTAGGTTTGTAACTGTGCAAGAACAAGTTGCTATATTTTTATTTACAATATCACATAATGAACGACATCACATAGTAGCTGAAAGGTTTCAGCATTCGGGTGAGACCATTTCCAAATACTTTAATCGTGTTCTAAAAATAGTTTGTAGGCTTGGAGTTGATATTATCAGCCCTCCCGATTTTAGTATGGTTTAACCTCAGATTCGTTTCAACACAAGATGTTACCCTTTCTTTAAGGTAAGTGACAGTAATTTGCAATATATGTTGTAACAAAATACTACTTTCAATGTCATTCATGTGTTTTTCTTTTTTTTTTTGAAGAATTGTGTTGGTGCCATTGATGGCACCCACGTTGATGCATGTGGTCCAACATATTCTCAGATACCATACCGTGGAAAGTGTATTGTACCAACTCAGAATGTAATGTGTGCATGTTCCTTTGACATGCGCTTTATATTTGTGATGAGTGGGTGGGAGGGTACTGCTCATGACTCAAGAATATTTGCTGAGTGTGTTGCTAATCCGGCCAACAAGTTTCCAATGCCGGCAAAGGATAAATATTATGTTGTGGATTTGGGCTACACAAACATGCTTGATTTTCTGTCCCCGTATCGTGGTGAGAGATATTACTTGCGTGATTATAGAGGTAGGGGTCGACAACCAACTGGTAAAGAAGAACTATTCAATCATCGGCACTCTTCACTTTGAAATGTGATAGAGCGTTGTTTTAGAGTTCTAAAGGCTCATTTTTTCATTCTGAAGCTAATGTCTCCATATCCCTTAACTACATAGAAATACATTCCCACAACATGTTGTACAGTACATAACTTCATAAGAATGTATTCTCGTCAAGATAAGTTATTTGACAACTGGAAAAGAAGAGAATTTGTTGATAATGAAAGAACTGTTGCTGGATCAAGTTCACAGGTCCCAATTAATTAAACATAAGTCTGAGTCAGCTACGTCAAATGGCTCGAGTCAGAGATACAATTGCTAAAAAATTGTGGGCATCAACTCACCATTGATATATGTCATAATGTTACTATTTATTATGATGGTAAAAATGTATTGATACTTGCATTGTTATATTGAATTTAATGTTTATTTGTCTAATTTTTACTTGTTGATATTAATGTAATTAGGTGTGTTATAATGACACGTATTGGCTCTCCATGCTCATGTAGATCTGGGAACACAAATAATTTGGGTGCAAGGACCAAGCGAAACAATGGACGAGCTTTTTATCGTTGTCCACGATGGCGTGAACATGATAATTGTTTCATATGAGTTGATGAGTACAACACAATTACAAATGAACAACATGTGATTAATCAAGTCCAGTCAAGATGGAGAGAGAAGAAATGAATTACTATTTTCATGCTTGCTTGTTGTGGATGTAATTTGATCTTTATTTATGCATTATTGTTTGTAGTAGTTGTATTAATTATTTGAATTTTAGGTAAGTGATATGACTTATTAATGATTGAACTTAGGGGTTGTATGTTGGACACTATGAAGTATGAATGTGATTACTGACTTATGTAATATAACTATCTTTCTTTAGATGTTCTTTGATGAATTAATGGATATTTTGGTTTAAGAAATTTTTGGATTTGTATTTTGATGTAATATAACGTTTATTTGTATTTTATTTAGGTCGTCTGATTTGGGAATTGATTGCAGTAAGGTGCAGGTAAAGGCCTTTTGGGTGAGTTGGGCTCCTCATTTAGGTGTTATTGCACTATCAGCTTGGGAATGTGTGTAGGGAGGCAAATTCCATGGCAAATTTTTTCAGAAATCTGACTGTGCAAGATTGGTGCTTTGTTGAAGGTCTTTAATTCTTGGTTGTAAATCATTTGTCATGAAATAAAGTATTGATTTGATTGAAAATAAAAAATGTATAAAGAANATATTGATTGGATTGAAAATAAAAAATGTATAAAGAATATTTAGGATAAAACTTGAGGTAGTTACCAAACATGTTTTATATTTTTATTCTCATAATTTGATAGACAAAAATAACTACCAAATATGTTTTTTGTTTTAGTGTTTACCACAAAATAGAGACAAAAAATTGTCTCTGTTTTTGATTTTTTGAAGATGCAAAAAATAAAAACGTTACCAAACGATCCCTTAATTTGCATTCATGTTCAATGGTGGTTGCCCTTTCCATCACGAGAGACTTCAGCAGCATAGATAGAGAGCAAATAGGTGAAAACAGTAGTGAAAAGGCAAAAGCAAAGAGAGAAAGAGTGAGACAGCTAGTAAAATATGATAGATGAAGTCATGGTGACTCATTGTGGAGTAAATATTTAATGTAACGGTTATATGATGTCAGTATTCTAATATAAATTTACTATCCAATGATAAATAAACAAATGAGTACTTTGAATATTTTTTTTTTTAAATGGATGGTTATTGATCAAACAGATTTAAGTATGAACAATTTAGAAGTCGGTACAATTTTTTAGACTTATTTAGGCAAAAGTACAATTCAAAAACTTATTTAGGGTAAAGTGCATATTTTTTAAAAATGACACTATCGTTATTTGTAACACAGCAGATATATGGAAACTTGTACGTCTTCCATCCGTTTTTTTTTTGCTACAATCAAGGGAGGTAAAATAGGGGGTTTAATTATCAAAATCCATCTTTTTCGGCTAAGGGATTCTGTGTCCATGGGAATGGCAGAATTTTGATTGTTCATCGTCCACAAAAAAAGAGGAACAAATAGTTATTGTTCATCGTCTTCTACAATCTATTCAGCTTTGTCTACAGTCAAGTAATTGTATATCTTCTCCAGCAACTAATTCACCAGAAAAAGCAGGTGACATCCATGTTTCATTTTTTTTGTCATTCATTATTTTTTTTTTGACAATCTGTGTTGTTTGATATTGGAAAAAACAAAAAAAATAAAAGGTGATTTAGAAGAATTTTGGTGAAATAGTAGATTTGTATTTAACGATTGAGTAACCTAATCACAAAAATTAAAACATTTGTAGATGATAACAAACTTTGGAACAAGAATTTTTTGAGTAAAAATAGTTACGTAACTGTTTTAAGTAACTATTTTTTATGACAATCTACAAACAGTTAATATCCAAAAATTAATGGTTGTTCACAGTTTGTTTTTCTTGTGTAATAACTAGTTGTCAACAATATGATTCTTATTTAACCAAAAAAAATCTGGGCAGCTCCCAATAAGGGCAATGACCTTGATTTGTAGAAGTATTCTTGGGACCAACCTCTGCAAGAGGTCACTGTTAATGTCTCTGTACCTTCTGGAACAAAATCGAGGTTTGTTGTATGTGAAATAAAAAATAACCNGTAATAACTAGTTGTCAACAATATGATTCTTATTTAACCAAAAAAAATCTGGACAGCTCCCAATAAGGGCAATGACCTTGATTTGTAGAAGTATTCTTGGGACCAACCTCTGCAAGAGGTCACTGTTAATGTCTCTGTACCTTCTGGAACAAAATCGAGGTTTGTTGTATGTGAAATAAAAAATAACCATCTGAAAGTTGGTCTTACCTTCAATAATTGATGTAAGTCAACCAGTTTGGGAGTGAACCAGTTTGTTTATCCTTTTTGAGCCACCTCACTGTATTATTCATATGTTGATGGCAGTTATGTGCAATACATATTTTATTAGTGAACCTAGTTAGCTGTGGTCCCATCCATAACACCAAAAAAAAAAAAAAAGCAAAGAACTTTTGAGGTGATATTTTGAGATAGTGAGCTTCCTTGTTCCATTTTTTGACAACCAAAACAAACAACATACATGGGACAAATGAAAAGAAAGAAAGAAAGAAAAACTTCGAACTTTGTTTTGTACTTCCTTTTGATAGATAATTTGCATGTTTCTGTTAAAAAAGCCTCAACAAACTACACAATATATTCTTCATCATGCCATGGCTATGAGTTACTGTGTTAAAGATGAATTTTTTTTTTTTGATTATAAATAGTTACGAAACTTTTTTTAAGTAACTATTTGTGATCACAAATTACAAACAATTAATATTCAAAAAATTTAATGGTTGTAACTGTATTGTGTAACTATTTTGTAATTTTTAATATTTCCATTCTTATACCTATTATTGGTAACTGTATTGAATATCTATTGAGTAGCTTTGTTGGTTGTAACTGTGTTGAGTATATGTTATGTCGAATTGTATGTTACATGTATATTCATGGAATGAAAATATTAGTTATAGATTACATTGATTCATAATCAATACTTGTGACCCTAAAAATAGTTACTATGTGCAATTGAATTTTAATGCTCCTTTAAATTTAGGTGAATCTCATTCTAACGAATTAAACAGTTACCAATGTGTGGACTAACGGTTAGAGTAATATAGATACACCATATATTATTGTATGATACCCTAACGTTGTTGATGCATTAAATAGGTTATGGCGAAAAAACAATCTTAAAAAAAAAAAGACCTACTATAAGGGGTAGAAAAGAAATTCCACACCAGGAGTCACAAGCAACAAAGACAAATGATGATATAAATGACAATCAAAGTGAATTATNTTACACTTAAATATTACACTTCATTTGCCCATGCTACAACATTGATTTGTATGTGTAACTGTTAAGTCCACATATGTTGCATTCGAAAAACCTTACTCACTCTGTTTTGGACGTTGTTTTATACATTGTAACAAATTATAGATTGCTGGGTAGATATGCTGCATGAACTTGACGCAAACAACTAGTAGTCAACGTATAAAAAACGTTGCTTCTTCTTCAACAGTATGTTAGGAACACTAAAATTTATTAACATGTTTTTTTTATTTCTGCATCGTTATATTTCATTTTAATTGTCCATAAAATTGAATATTTGTAGACGTTCGTTACAAAAAACATGGATTTATGCAAAGACCAAATTGACAAAAACCTCGTATTGGGAAGAGATCATCAATTCCTTGTATTTCCCATGAATTTCACTGGTCAAAACAACCTTGTGGAACCTTGGCATGGACAATCTTAGTGTTGGATGCTGACACTTGATCTTGGACACACTACAATTCTATGAAATCNTAGATCGTCAATTCCTTGTATTTCCCATGAATTTCACCGGTCAAAACAACCTTGTGGAACCTTGGCATGGACAATCTTAGTGTTGGATGCTGACACTTGATCTTGGACACACTACAATTCTATGAAATCACGAAAAGTGAGGAGGGACGTGTGGCTGGAGGATGTAAGAATATTGGTAAAAAACAACTGAAACCCATTTTTTGTTTTTAATATTTTGCAAGATCATATCCATCACTAACATCTATCATTGAAAAAATGCAGAAAGATTATATTGAACAGAAAATTAGTGNACTGGAGGATGCAAGAATATTGGTAAAAAACAACTGAAACCCATTTTTTGTTTTTAATATTTTGCAAGATCATATCCACCACTAACATCTATCATTGAAAAAATGCAGAAAGATTATATTGAACAGAAAATTAGTGAAATGCAAGTGGTCGATGGAANTAATAAATGAAAAATCGTTTACACCCTTTACTGAACGTTGGTTCAAAAAGGATCAGAGGTTGACAACAACATTGATAAGAAGCAAGCTGAAAGAAGCGTCTGAATTGTACAGTGAGACTGGTTATGATAACTTGGCTAGATTATTGTGTATGTATCTGTTGGCAACACTTTTTTTCCCAGTAACGGGAAACACAATGAGTTGGGGTTTGTACCATATATTGAAAAGTTGGATGCACGTACAAAATACAATTGGTCTGAAGCTATAACTGATACTTTACTTTCATCCTTGAAGAAGAAGAAAAAAATGCTGACGGCTATCAATGGATGCGTCCTCCTAATACCGGTTAATGTTTTAATAAAAATAATATATTAATTTGAGAATTTAAATTACTTTGATATAACCCAATATGATCTGATTATCGTAAACTTTTATGCAGTATTGGTTGTGTGAACACACCTCTATGATAACTCCCAGCACTAAGAGGCCATTTCTCCAGTTCCTCAAATGGAACTTACCAAGTCTGAATAGGGTCATCAAGCAAAAATATTTGGCAAACATCATGGCAAATGATGTAAGTCTCACTTCGTATATTGTAATCCCTATAACTTGTAATTGTTTTGAAAAAGATTACTATGTCATTGTTTGTTGATTAAATTTATTTTATCCTCAGATTATGAAGTAAAGATTGAATATAACTAAGGAAGAAAGAATGTTTATCTCATCAAAAAAGAAGGTAGGAAAAAAAGAGAAAAAATCGATGGAGAAGGAGTTCAATGACAATGAACAACTTAAGACAGAAGAAAATGATGTTGTCAAGCCATCAAGTGGTGATGATGAATGGTCAAATGAAATGAGACAATTTGTTGACTTAGTTGAAGTTAATGTTACCCAACCAACAGAAAGACAATCAATAGAACACAATGTTTGGAATGACGGTGAAAAGGACAACATTATAAGAGAGAGAGAGAGAAAGAGATGAAGCTCAAAGGATTGTTTCTGAGTTGATAATAAAGGATAAATTCAACCAAGAAAAGATTAACGAGTTGTCTAATGAGAATAAAGAGTTGAAAAAATGCATGCAAGACACTATTGACATGGGCCATCACAAGGTATATATAAAATTAACTGTTATAATGTCTTTTCTTTGTTTAATATTCATACCTTTTGTTGTTGTAACTCTATGGGAATTTGTTGCATAATTTTGTGATCCCTGTAGTGTGTAACTATATTATACCTGATTGATATAACTGTTTCTGTATAGTTAGTTACCTATTAAGGTGCATCTATGTGGTGCTTATGCTTGTGTAACTGTTTCAACACTGTGTTGTTTAACTGTTTTTGGTTTAACATGTTAATTGTATGGTTCAACTCTTTAGGTACCTATTAGATGTTAGTTTTTTTTTTTTCAAATAGAGAACTATGTGGTGCAATCATTTTTGTACATATTTGTTTAACTGTTTGTTATTCTTGATGGTTTGGTTTGGTGTAACTATTGTACTATCTAATGTATTGTAATTTTATGGTGTAACTGTTTTGTATGTAACTTTGTTATGTAACTGTTTTAGGTAATTGTTTACAATATTGGTCAACTGGTATTTTCATAATGAGTTCATGCAGCAAGCTGAAGTGCAATGGGACATTCCATCTAATGATAATGGTCAAACATCACAAATAACGGATTCCATGTTGCAAATAGTTGATAAAGACACAAAAATCATACAACTTGAGACATTGATTCATACAATGCGTATTGAAAAAGACGCAATTGAGGCTGAAAATGTGTCATTAAAAGAGAAAGTCCAGGTATTAGAAGCTGAAAATGTAGAATTAATAGATCAAATAAACAAGTTGACTGTTTACAACATTACTCAAAATTTGCATACCACCAAGCCTAATGGCAATGCAGAAATTGGTCAAACTTCAATGGTCCGAAAGCAGAAGACTAAAGAGAGAAAGAGAAAAAGATATGAGGATTACGAGTATAGCAATAATAAAAGGGACAAGATACACATTGAGTCGTCACATTCAATTATCACCCTTGTGGATGAAGCAGACAAGATCAGTACAGCAAAAGAAAAAGAGAAACACGATAAGGAAATTGCAAGGTTGTGGAAGATTTGTCAGAAATCGAATCCGTCTATCTATGATCAATTAAAACAAATCAATGATACAGAAGGACCAACGTAAGTATATTTTATATTCTAACATTTATGTATTATGCTACATTTTTTGAATATAAATTTGTGGATTTACTCACTCTTCTTATATACAAAATATGAACTTACCTTATATGAATTTACTCTGACCATGTAGGACACCCATTTGGTCTGGTGTTTCAATTGGAAGCTACATAAATGTTGAAGACGCATTAAAACTGATTGGAGGATGTGAACTGTACAATATTGTACGTATTACACTTAAATATTACACTTCATTTGCCCATGCTACAACATTGATTTGTATGTGTAACTGTTAAGTCCACATATGTTGCATTCGAAAAACCTTACTCACTCTGTTTTGGACGTTGTTTTATACATTGTAACAAATTATAGATTGTTGGGTAGATATGCTGCATGAACTTGACGCAAACAACTAGTAGTCAACGTATAAAAAACGTTGCTTCTTCTTCAACAGTCTATGTTGGAAACACTAAAATTTATTTACATGTTTTTTTTTTATTTCTGCATCGTTATATTTCATTTTAATTGTCCATAAAATTGAATATTTGTAGACGTTCGTTACAAAAAACATGGATTTATGCAAAGACCAAATTGACAAAAACCTCGTATTGGGAAGAGATCATCAATTCCTTGTATTTCCCATGAATTTCACCGGTCAAAACAACCTTGTGGAACCTTGGCATGGACAATCTTAGTGTTGGATGCTGACACTTGATCTTGGACACACTACAATTCTATGAAATCACGAAAAGTGAGGAGGGACGTGTGGCTGGAGGATGTAAGAATATTGGTAAAAAACAACTGAAACCCATTTTTTGTTTTTAATATTTTGCAAGATCATATCCATCACTAACATCTATCATTGAAAAAATGCAGAAAGATTATATTGAACAGAAAATTAGTGAAATGCAAGTGGTCGATGGAATTGACATTGACCCCTCAGACAATATTCTTCCAATGTCATCGTGTGAGAAAAGTCCACAACAAAGGGTAAATTCGTATGTATTACTTTGTAACTTTAATTCATACAAATTCAAAAAATTGATAGTAACAAAACATATATTGCAGGGTCGATTGTGGACTGTTCGTTTGCTATGTAATGAGACAGCTTGCAAAGGATGAAGACATACAAGAAAAGTTGACAGCAGAACAAGTAAAAAATTTTCGGACAGAAATTATGGAAATGTTCCTAAATCATTTCAATTCTTGGACACCGAATGATTACGATGAAAGGATGAAGTTGAAGGAATTATATGAATAGTCATATATGAGATCTTGTTGCATTTTTTGGGGATCATTNCGTACAAAATACAATTGGTCTGAAGCTATAACTGATACTTTACTTTCATCCTTGAAGAAGAAGAAAGAAACGCCGACGGCTATCAATGGATGCGTCCTCCTAATACCGGTTAGTGTTTTAATAAAAATAATATATTAATTTGAGAATTTAAATTACTTTGATATAACCCAATATGATCTGATTATTGTAAACTTTTATGCAGTATTGGTTGTGTGAACACACCTCTATGATAACTCCCAGCACTAAGAGGCCATTTCTCCAGTTCCTCAAATGGAACTTATCAAGTCTGAATAGGGTCATCAAGCAAAAATATTTGGCAANTTAAATGAACACTTTGTATGGTGTATGTAATGGATATTGCTTATCATATGGAATTTCAAAATCATATGATAAACATTGGTTGCCTCAAATGATTTCCAGTATTTTGTGAACATATACATGATGATATATTACCCATTACTTTGTTTTNTCAAGTCTGAATAGGGTCATCAAGCAAAAATATTTGGCAAACATCATGGCAAATGATGTAAGTCTCACTTCATATATTGTAATTCCTATAACTTGTAATTGTTTTGAAAAAGATTACTATGTCATTGTTTGTTGATTAAATTNTTAACTGTTTGGTATAACATTTTTTTTAAGCATGTGAGAAATCTTTTGTCTACAAGCATATGCAGATTAATTTTACAATGAGTTTTTTTTTCATATAGATCCTGAAAGCATCTGATCATGTCAAGTTATGAGGATTACGTTGCAGCTGAGTCATAGGAGCATGAATCATTTTCTTCAGAATAGTTTGAGAGAAAGANATCGATGGAGAAGGAGTTCAATGACAATGAACAACTTAAGACAGAAGAAAATGATGTTGTCAAGCCATCAAGTGGTGATGATGAATGGTCAAATGAAATGAGACAATTTGTTGACTTAGTTGAAGTTAATGTTACCCAACCAACAGAAAGACAATCAATAGAACACAATGTTTGGAATGACGGTGAAAAGGACAACATTATAAGAGAGAGAGAGAGAAAGAGATGAAGCTCAAAGGATTGTTTCTGAGTTGATAATAAAGGATAAATTCAACCAAGAAAAGATTAACGAGTTGTCTAATGAGAATAAAGAGTTGAAAAAATGCATGCAAGACACTATTGACATGGGCCATCACAAGGTATATATAAAATTAACTGTTATAATGTCTTTTCTTTGTTTAATATTCATACCTTTTGTTGTTGTAACTCTATGGGAATTTGTTGCATAATTTTGTGATCCCTGTAGTGTGTAACTATATTATACCTGATTGATATAACTGTTTCTGTATAGTTAGTTACCTATTAAGGTGCATCTATTTGGTGCTTATGCTTGTGTAACTGTTTCAACATTGTGTTGTTTAACTGTTTTTGGTTTAACATGTTAATTGTATGGTTCAACTCTTTAGGTACCTATTAGATGTTAGTTTTTTTTTTTTCAAATAGAGAACTATGTGGTGCAATCATTTTTGTACATATTTGTTTAACTGTTTGTTATTCTTGATGGTTTGGTTTGGTGTAACTATTGTACTATCTAATGTATTGTAATTTTATGGTGTAACTGTTTTGTATGTAACTTTGTTATGTAACTGTTTTAGGTAATTGTTTACAATATTGGTCAACTGGTATTTTCATAATGAGTTCATGCAGCAAACTGAAGTGCAATGGGACATTCCATCTAATGATAATGTTCAAACATCACAAATAACGGATTCCATGTTGCAAATAGTTGATAGAGACACAAAAATCATACAACTTGAGACATTGATTCATACTATGCGTATTGAAAAAGACGCAATTGAGGCTGAAAATGTGACATTAAAAGAGAGTCCAGGTATTAGAAGCTGAAAATGTAGAATTAATAGATCAAATAAACAAGTTGACTGTTTACAACATCACTCAGAATTTGCATACCACCAAGCCTAATGGCAGTGCAGAAATTGGTCAAACTTCATTGGTCCGAAAGCTGAAGACTAAAGAGAGAAAGAGAAAAAGATATGAGGATTACGAGTATAGCAATAATAAAAGGGACAAGATACACATTGAGTCGTCACATTCAATTATCACCCTTGTGGATGAAGCAGACAAGATCAGTGCAGCAAAAGAAAAAGAGAAACACGATAAGAAAATTGCAAGGTTGTGGAAGATTTGTCAGAAATCGAATCCGTCTATCTATGATCAATTAAAACAAATCAATGATACAGAAGGACCAACGTAAGTATATTTTAAATTCTAACATTTACGTAGTATGCTACAGTTTTTGAATATAAATCCATGGATTTACTCACTCTTCTTATATACAAAATATGAACTTACCTTATATGAATTTACTCTGACCATGTAGGACACCCATTTGGTCTGGTGTTTCAATTGGAAGCTACATAAGTTGAAGACGCATTAAAACTGATTGGAGGATGTGAACTGTACAATATTGTACGTATTACACTTAAATATTACACTTCATTTGCCCATGCTACAACATTGATTTGTATGTGTAACTGTTAAGTCCACATATGTTGCATTCGAAAAACCTTACTCACTCTGTTTTGGACGTTGTTTTATACATTGTAACAAATTATAGATTGCTGGGTAGATATGCTGCATGAACTTGACGCAAACAACTAGTAGTCAACGTATAAAAAACGTTGCTTCTTCTTCAACAGTATGTTAGGAACACTAAAATTTATTAACATGTTTTTTTTATTTCTGCATCGTTATATTTCATTTTAATTGTCCATAAAATTGAATATTTGTAGACGTTCGTTACAAAAAACATGGATTTATGCAAAGACCAAATTGACAAAAACCTCGTATTGGGAAGAGATCATCAATTCCTTGTATTTCCCATGAATTTCACTGGTCAAAACAACCTTGTGGAACCTTGGCATGGACAATCTTAGTGTTGGATGCTGACACTTGATCTTGGACACACTACAATTCTATGAAATCACGAAAAGTGAGGAGGGACGTGTGACTGGAGGATGCAAGAATATTGGTAAAAAACAACTGAAACCCATTTTTTGTTTTTAATATTTTGCAAGATCATATCCATCACTAACATCTATCATTGAAAAAATGCAGAAAGATTATATTGAACAGAAAATTAGTGAAATGCAAGTGGTCGATGGAATTGACATTGACCCCTCAGACAATATTCTTCCAATGTCATTGTGTGAGAAAAGTCCACAACAAAGGGCAAATTCGTATGTATTACTTTGTAACTTTAATTCATACAAATTCAAAAAATTGGTAGTAACAAAACATATATTGCAGGGTCGATTGTGGATTGTTCGTTTGCTATGTAATGAGACAGCTTGCAAAGGATGAAGACATATAAGAAAAGTTGACAGCAGAACAAGTAAAAAATTTTTGGACAGAAATTATGGAAATGTTCCTAAATCATTTCAATTCTTGGACACTGAATGATTACGATGAAAGGATGAAGTAGAAGGAATTATATGAATAGTCATATATGAGATCTTGTTGCATTTTTTGGGGATCATTAAATGAACACTTTGTATGGTGTATGTAATGGATATTGCTTATCATATGGAATTTCAAAATCATATGATAAACATTGGTTGCCTCAAATGATTTCCAGTATTTTGTGAACATATACATGATGATATATTACCCATTACTTTGTTTTAACTGTTTGGTATAACATTTTTTTTAAGCATGTGAGAAATCTTTTGTCTACAAGCATATGCAGATTAATTTTACAATGAGTTTTTTTTTCATATAGATCCTGAAAGCATCTGATCATGTCAAGTTATGAGGATTACGTTGCAGCTGAGTCATAGGAGCATGAATCATTTTCTTCAGAATAGTTTGAGAGAAAGAACTCTGCCTAAGACCGTGATTGTCAGTATAATTGCAAACCAACTCCTCCGACTGCAAGTAAAATAAGATGAATATCCAACAAGAGTCCATCATTGAAGTGAGAACTTTAAAGATTTCTGACCATATTGTGAGGTGATTGATGTTCATACCGTGGAAGATGAAAAAGACTGTGATTTTAAAAAAAAACAGTCCAAAAAACAGTCCAGAACAGTCCAAAATAGTTCAGTAAACAGTCCAAAAAAATAGTCCAGCTGAAACAGTAAACGTGAACAATAACTCAAAAAAAATTTTAGTCCATAACAGTCCAATTGAAACAGTGACATGAATAGTAATTCAAAAAAAATTTTAGTCCATAACAGTCCAAAAAAATGATCCAGAATAGTCCAGCTGAAATAGTGACGTGAACAGTAACTTAGGAAAAAAAAACCAGCTACAATAGATAATAAAGACTAGACTCCTGTTGCAAGAAGAATCCATCTGTACAGTCCAGTAAACAGTAACGTAAACAGTGACTATGTCCCAGAAGTCCTGCAGGTATCCCTAAAAAAGGGTTATAGATAAAGTAGCTATTCGAATATGTAATTTTGCACGCAAATGAACTCATCAGGAATTTGCACTGGCTGGAATGTTCTTCAAATTACAACAGACAGAAAATCTCATTGTTCAGTTGGTTTTTCTGTATGTTGATTATTCTAGCTAGCAGCTGATTGTCCTTCGATTGCTGNGTAGTGTGTAACTATATTATACCTGATTGATATAACTGTTTCTGTATAGTTAGTTACCTATTAAGGTGCATCTATGTGGTGCTTATGCTTGTGTAACTGTTTCAACACTGTGTTGTTTAACTGTTTTTGGTTTAACATGTTAATTGTATGGTTCAACTCTTTAGGNTCATTGTTCAGTTGGTTTTTCTGTATGTTGATTATTCTAGCTAGCAGCTGATTGTCCTTCGATTGCTGTATACCCTGTTCAGCTGGTCTCCTTTTCTTCATCTCGAACATTTTTTTCCCGTTCATCCCAAAAAACGAACAACATAAAATAATCTTTGATTAATAATTTGAGAATAAAATAAAACAGTTAACAAACAATGACATTGTAACATTTTTTCGAAAACATACATTAATGTCAATATGAAAAAATAGTTACACCAATTTTAAAAACAATTACACCCATTAAACCCAAAAGCATTTTTTTTTTACCATTCATTCCAAGAACGAACAAACAACCACAAAATCGAACATATGAATTTCCCAAAAAAATGATCAAATACAAGAAGAAATATANGCTGAAGTGCAATGGGACATTCCATCTAATGATAATGGTCAAACATCACAAATAACGGATTCCATGTTGCAAATAGTTGATAAAGACACAAAAATCATACAACTTGAGACATTGATTCATACAATGCGTATTGAAAAAGACGCAATTGAGGCTGAAAATGTGTCATTAAAAGAGAAAGTCCAGGTATTAGAAGCTGAAAATGTAGAATTAATAGATCAAATAAACAAGTTGACTGTTTACAACATTACTCAAAATTTGCATACCACCAAGCCTAATGGCAATGCAGAAATTGGTCAAACTTCAATGGTCCGAAAGCAGAAGACTAAAGAGAGAAAGAGAAAAAGATATGAGGATTACGAGTATAGCAATAATAANTGCATTCAGTTGCCTTAAATCAAGTTACTTCAGCTACTCCAGTTGGATTTTTGGTTCAAATGGAATTCAACTAAGCTCCAACTACTTTAGGACTTTTGTATTCAGCTGGAATCTTTCTAATACGAATCTATCAGCCAGTATCTTAACTGACCAGCTGATCTTCTCTTTCAACTGGAGTTTGTTAATGCACAACTGCCCCATCTCTTTTAATCCAGTTGATCTTCAATTTATATTAGCTGATCACTCAGTAATGTTTGGTGTAACTCTTTCCAGTTGTGATTTTATACATTTACATGACATTAAGAAAGTTTTAAAAGTACAATTAACTAGTTTCCAATATTATTATTATTGCGTTCTCCCCAATTGTATAATACAAAAANTATTCTAACATTTATGTATTATGCTACATTTTTTGAATATAAATTTGTGGATTTACTCACTCTTCTTATATACAAAATATGAACTTACCTTATATGAATTTACTNTAGCTGATCACTCAGTAATGTTTGGTGTAACTCTTTCCAGTTGTGATTTTATACATTTACATGACATTAAGAAAGTTTTAAAAGTACAATTAACTAGTTTCCAATATTATTATTATTGCCTTTTCCCCAATTGTATAATACAAAAATTATTGATATATGCATGTTTTGCTACAATGTTCAGTCATCCCACAAAAAAATACTTGGTGTACAAAATGTTACACCTATATTATAACCTCCATATTAACATATCCATAAAATAATGACTACAAAATAAAACAGCAACTGAAAAAGAAATAATATTCAAATAACAAATTTATTAATTAAAAATAATAATCCAATCACAAAGGTTCTTTACAAGTTTTCTTGTTGTGACTATTTAACCGTCCACAATGACCACATTGAATTTGTTTAATAAGTTCTCCCCTTAACCTAATTCTATATTTTTTTGGTTGGTCCGGCTGNGTTCTTTACAAGTTTTCTTGTTGTGACTATTTAACCGTCCACAACGACCGCATCGAATTTGTTTAATAAGTTCTCCCCTTAACCTAATTCTATATTTTTTTGGTTGGCCCGGCTACTTCTTTGTTGACGGTGGCAAAATCTCAGCTTCGTCAACATTGAAGTCCGAACGACCAAGAGTCGGGATTGGGAGTATAGGTTGAGCATATGATTTCTTATATGTGCTAACATAATAATAATAATCAACGAACTCGTTCATATTTCTCTCACTCTTCTGTATTGCCGCTACTGCATGAGAACAAGGGAACCTATTAATCTGCTATTGAAAGCATGAACACGTGTCATTCTGAATTTCGGCTGAAACAGAATAATTTGAATTAACTTCAAACACATCATTGTTTGAAACACTAACAAACCAACACCTGCTTTCGGCAAATGCAATTTGTAATTTTGAATCCATCTCAGGACAAATATTTACATTCCATGTACACGCAGTGTTCATCCTAACACCCATTTGATTCATAATTTGACACCTGGTAGTGTTAACCATGCTCATAATGGGTAAATGTCGTGCTTTCATAATCCACGAATTGAACGGCTCCACTGCGTTAGAGTTCATCTCACCGTAACATTTACCTATAATGTATGCATTTGTCCAATGCTCATATGGAAGATTATCCAAAAAACATTCGACGATATATCCACCCTCATGTCAAAAAGCTTTAATTTTTTGGGTAAACAGTGAAATAGTGGGGGCATAAGTACACTCACGCAACAACACCACCATATGCTCCCTAGATCCATTTGAAAACCGACTACCGCCGAACATGTCTCTCAAGTTCACCTTCAAGTGTTGCAAACAGAAAACGTAGTGACACATTGGAAAAATCTTTGGCATGGCTTCCAACAAACCAACATTACGATCAGAGACAAATGTAATTTCTCTATTCAGATCCAAAATCTCTGACAATTGTTGTAAGAACCATAACTAATTTGCCTCATTTTTCGAGTCAACAATCGCAAATGCTAGTGGGTATAATCCTGAAACACAAAGGTAAATGTATATAGTAAAGTAAAATATTAAAACAATAGCCTATACATTCACATCATACCGACAATACACAACAACCTGTTATATTAAGATATGAACAATAAACACATACAGTTACACTACTTAAGTATCACATAATATATACATTATACAATTACAATATACAGTTTAAAAAAAAATATGCATAAACACCATTTTGTATTAAGCAAAAAAATGAAATTACAAACCACATCATACAGTACCTATGAAAAACAAACGCTAAGAAAAAGTAAAATAACCAAATACGACAAAGAAAATACAAAATCAACACGCACATATCAAAAGAAGTTAAAAGACTTATACCTTGATTACCATTCTTTCCAATTGTCGAAAGAATGCATCTTTTATACTTTCCTTTAATGAATGTCCCATTAATAAATAAAATTGGACGACAATAATTGAAACCTTCAATTCAAGCCTTGAAGAACACAAACAATCTATGAAAGCAGTTAGTCTACTCATCACAATGCAAAACTATATGGCTTCCAGGGTTTGTATTATTCGTAGCATCCACATACCAACATAATTGTTTGTACGACAACGTATGATCCCCAAATAGCAATCTTTTTGCTTTTTTCACCCCCATCCATGCTTGCTGATAAGATACCATAAGATGTAAGGAAATCACTAACTACGTTGACTGAACGAGTGGACGTATGGTCACGAACATTATCAACAATCAAATCTGCAATCATATTGCAAGACAATCTCTTGTTCTTTGTAGTACGTAATGTTACTCCACAGGTGTGTTAATTATTCATTTTTCGTATGTAAAAGAAACCGTTAAGATTCTGAATAGTAGCATTGACATGTCATCCACACCCTTTATCATACTTCGACGTGCACTCAGCAATAACCCTATCCCTACAATTCCTCACATAATTAAACTTAAAACTAACATCGATTGAGTATTTGCACAGAACTTTTCGGAAATGTATGACACCACCTTCAAACTTTTGGCCTACATGTCTTATTTCATTTGACCACCCAGCTGTCAACAATACTTTTTCCGTATGTGAGCAAAAACGATGGAGCAAATCATCATCAAACTCGACACCATCATTGCAAATTATCATCAACCATCACGTGTGACTCTTTATCTTGCCCAGTTACCATGACCTCAACATGATTGACATTTATCAAACGCATTATATCAAACATATTACACAAGTCCTCATCATTTTGCAAACAACATTTTACAGACAAATTCCCCAATTCCTCCCCTTTTTCGCAAAGCCTACCATAAATGAAATCAAATGTTGCACGAACAGAACATTTGNTCATCATTTTTCAAACAACATTTTGGGTGACCTGGAATAGAATATGACAGGACAACATACAAATTCTCCAATTCCTCCCATTTTTCGCAAAGCCTACCATAAATAAAATTGAATGCTGTAGAATAGAACATTTGATAATAAAGGTGTCAACGTCATATTTGCATACAAGTAACATTATTCCCTCAATTCTTGATTAAAACATTAAAAGAAATGACATTGTATCAATTCAAAACGAAAAGATTAACAGTTATACAAAACATTTACTTAAAAAATTTAATTCAAATGACTGAATTAATTAGTGACATATTGGGAGAAAAACATAAAACAAAAAATAGTTACAATATACAGGATTTGCCAAAAATAGATATTGGCAAAAAAATTGCATATAAAAGCAGTTACACTAAAACGTAATTTTGTTTCAAAAACAGTGACACCCATTAAAAACCAAAAACAGTTTTTTTCCCCATTCAACCGAATAACGAACAACATAAAACAATCTTTGCTTCATAAAGTGAGGATAAAATAAATTAATTAAAAAACAATGACATAGTAACCTTTTTTCGAAAACGTTCATTAATGTCTATACCAAAAAAAAAGTTACACCTATTAAAAAATATTTACACCTATTAAATACAAGCCTCTTAAATCAATACAAGAGTGGTCATTTCTGAGTAATGCAAATAAGCCAGTAATATATAATCAGTTGCGAAGCAACCAATTGTTAAACAAAGGGTATTGAAAATGGAAACCACGAATCTTGAAATGTAGAGATATTGATTTTTCTTTNTCAAACTTTTGGCCTACATGTCTTATTTCATTTGACCACCCAGCTGTCAACAATACTTTTTCCGTATGTGAGCAAAAACGATGGAGCAAATCATCATCAAACTCGACACCATCATCGCAAATTATCATCAACCATCACGTGTGACTCTTTATCTTGCCCAGTTACCATGACCTCAACATGATTGACATTTTTCAAACGCATTATATCAAACATATTACACAAGTCCTCATCATTTTTCAAACAACATTTTGGGTGACCTAGAATAGAATATGACATGACAACATACAAATTCTCCAATTCCTCCCATTTTTCGCAAAGCCTACCATAAATAAAATTGAATGCTGTAGAATAGAACATTTGATAATAAAGGTGTCAACGTCATATTTGCATACAAGTAACATTATTCCCTCAATTCTTGATTAAAACATTAAAAGAAATGACATTGTATCAATTCAAAACGAAAAGATTAACAGTTATACAAAACATTTACTTAAAAAATTTAATTCAAATGACTGAATTAATTAGTGACATATTGGGAGAAAAACATAAAACAAAAAATAGTTACAACATACAGGATTTGCCAAAAATAGATATTGGCAAAAAAATTGCATATAAAAGCAGTTACACTAAAACGTAATTTTGTTTCAAAAACAGTGACACCCATTAAAAACCAAAAACAGTTTTTTTCCCCATTCAACCGAATAACGAACAACATAAAACAATCTTTGCTTCATAAAGTGAGGATAAAATAAATTAATTAAAAAACAATGACATAGTAACATTTTTTCGAAAACGTTCATTAATGTCTATACCAAAAAAAAAGTTACACCTATTAAAAAATATTTACACCTATTAAATACAAGCCTCTTAAATCAATACAAGAGTGGTCATTTCTGAGTAATGCAAATAAGCCAGTAATATATAACCAGTTGTGAAGCAACCAATTGTTAAACAAAGGGTATTGAAAATGGAAACCACGAATCTTGAAATGTAGAGATATTGATTTTTCTTTAGATAAGGCTCTTTGATTGATGACAGTGACAATAGAAATGAGCCCTTAACCCAACCCTGCACATCAGATTTCTTACCTGACTCAAAATGCATTGATGGCTCTAAAGGAAGGGAAACCACCACCAAAGAATACAAACATCGAGAAAACACAAAATCAAACATAGGAATTTCCCAAATCAGTGACCAAATAAAAGAAGAAATATACTTATTATGTCCGTACGAAAAAAAATAGTTGCACCCATTAAAACCAAAACAGTTTTTTTCCATTCATTCCAACAACGAACAAATATAATACAAAATCGAACATAAGAATTTTTCAAAAAAAAAATGTCAAAATAAAAGAAGAAATATAATTATTAATAACTTACCTTTAATCCGATGACGATGATTGGTATTTGCAATTCCTTTTTTCGAATAAATTCACCACCGGAGAAGTAAATCGACTGTTGAAGAAGACTTATTTTGAATAAGACTTATCAGTTGAACACGTTTAAGAAGACTTATCAGTTGAACACATACGTTTGATTCAAAAAAATAAAGATAACAAATATGTAAATATTACATATTTGTTTCCTAAAATAACTGTCAATAAATGCATAAATCTCTCACAAAATTGCTAATTCAAAATTTAAAAATTAAAGATAACAAATATGTAATCTTTATATATTTATTTCCTAAAATAATTGTTAATGATGATTGCATAAATTAAGGAAGGGTATTTTAGTAAAAAAGATTTTAATTCATTTGAATTTTATACCCAAATACAAAAAAATTTATAAAAATTGTACTTAATACAAAAAAATAATTTATCTATATATTTTTACCTAAGTAAGTTTAAAAAATTATACGCGCGCCTAAAAAACACTTTAAGTAATGCACTAGGAAATGGACGCCTAGTACTTTGTGGTGGAGAGTAAAGCCATGGCCACATCCTGGCCCATCCTAAGCCTGTTATCCTGCATTAATATTTAAAAATGGCTCATGGTTGTGGGCTTGGGTCAGTAGTGCTTTATCTTGGGAACTGGCCCAGTCGAAACCTATTGTCCCGGGCTCTATGTTTAGCATTCACATCTAGAATCTTTTCGACATATCATTAGGAGAATTGAGACTACCTTTTACTCTTTACTCCGATCTTTCGCCTGAATTTAAATTTAAGTAAAAAATTCTTGTTTTTTTTTTCCTAATTCTATACTTAAATCCTTACCAAACCAAGGGAGATTTCAAATCTTTACACAAATCACCAATGATCATATTTTACCCTCTTTTAA
Organism: Ilex paraguariensis; assembly: GCA_963454935.2. NCBI lineage: Eukaryota > Viridiplantae > Streptophyta > Magnoliopsida > Aquifoliales > Aquifoliaceae > Ilex > Ilex paraguariensis. The sequence goes on from CAUOFW020002647.1 coordinate 556,928, forward strand.
ATTTGAATTTGTCATTTTTTAAATTTTGAGTTTGTCCAATAAATTATTTTATATCAAATCAAAATTTTTACTCAAATTTAAATTTGAGTAAAATTTTGAATCAAAGTTATAGATGCTCTAATTTGAGTACCCGATGCATTTGAATGCACAATTGATACCAACATTTAATGAAGTCTACTATTTATATATAATGCTAGTGTGAAAAAATTATTCAAACTGTATACGATTTATTTATTAAACGGGTTATACCATACGACCCGTGTTACTATCAAATTTTGTAACCCAAAAAAAATTCTTAATTAAAAGTTCTAATTTTGTAACAAATTGTGTTATCTATTAAACATGTAATCAAGTGACAAATGGGTCAATGAGTGGTATATGAATTTATTAAACGAGTAATCGAGTGATAAACGAGTTAAGATATTTCATTCAAATACAACTTATTTATTGTATAGTTTAAGCGGACTCATTCGTTTATCACTAAAATTCGTTTAGTTTAAACCTCAATCTCACTAATTTTATGTCGATTTACATAAAATAATCGGATAGTGTTGAATTTTATCGGGTCTAGCTATGAGGTCGTGATTATGGTTGGACAGAAAGGTTTTGTTCCATTTGGATGGTTAGCTTGAATTAGGAATTGTTTGTCACACCTGTCAAAGCAGAAGGCATTATAAGATTATCATAATTGATTGCTATATTGAATTTAACATTAAAAAAAAAAAAGATAAAATAAATAAATAATGCACGACGGAATCAAGTAGATTACACAGTCTCAAGATCATATCATGACAGCTCATGAAATAAAATAAATAATAAATAATAAATAATAAATCCCCCAAACATAAAATTGATTGAAAGTGTCTAATCAGAACACCTCAATTATTTATTAATTAATTAGGGGTGTCAATGTCTTGACCACCTCTTCTGCTAAAAAACAAATGAATTGTTATATGTCATTGTCACACAGGCTTAAGCCAGTGGGCCGATTACTAAATCCCAGTGGGCTTGATAAACGTTTTAGAGAAATATGGAGGTGGGTTGGCGTTTGTCGAAGAAAATTTATTTATTATGAAGTCTATGTTTTGTCAATTTTATAATATTATTTTTTCTCTTTAAAAAAGAAATAAAATTTAAAATTTAAAATTTTTGAATTTTAGAAGTTTGACTAACATTAAAAAATAATATTTCTCACATCTATTTATATTCATATATAGGTTAAGATATATGTATATATAGTAACAGTCAAATACAAAAAAAAAAGACTATTTAAACAAAAAAAAATAGTAACATTCAAATACAAAAAAAAAAAAGTATCATTTAAATACAAAAAATAATATCATTTAAACATAAAAAAAATAGTAACATTTAAATACAAAAAAAAAATATCATTTAAATACAAAAAAAGAGTAACATTTAAATATAAAAAAATAGTAACATTCAAAAAAATAACAATAGTAACATGTTTAACAAAAATAATAACATGCTTAATAAAAATAGTAACATTTTTAAAAAAAAAATAGCAATATAGAACATTGAACAAAATTGAAAATAAAATAGTAGCATTCAAACCCCTAACTAAACTCCTTCCAACTCACATGAGTAGAGTGAGTTAGGAAAAATATTGTGAAAATTGGGGTGGAATTCTCTTAAATGGACTTATAATGACTTAGAGTCCGTCAAAAAAATTTATTTGAGAGTAAGTTCGTTTTTAATCTTATTAGTAAGAAATTAAGTCCATTTTTTTTTAATCTCAAAAATACCTTTAACAGTGTTAATTTGGTCTATGAAAAGTTGAAGACATTATCTACAAGGAGCTATATATGGAAGCCAATGATTGAATATAGGAATGCTTGATTTATAATGGTAATTGTTGATTACAAGTTTTCCATAATACTTCAAATTCAAATTCTTAGTCATTATTTTGTTTGTTATACATTTAAATAATCAACTTTTGAGATTTGAGACTAATTTGAAAAGAATGAAGATTAAAACTAGAGTACAAGCTCGAGATTTTGAAATGTAATATGGGCAGTGCACACCAAGTGTTTGATGTTAGCATAATAGCATCAGTCTTCGAGGAGTATACTAACTAAACTCCTTCCAACTCAAATTAACAAGGTTTTTATCCGCATCATTTACAGTTGGGTACACGAATCGTGTTTCTTTATTATGTTCTATTAATTGTCATATTTTGTGTTTATTTTTTTATTTGAAAAAAAAGTTTGCAGGGATAACCAAGGTGAAACTCCTGCTTGGGAGTGACCATAGTAGCCTCAACCACGGGAGAAGCCCACCAATAGGACTTAAACGGCAGGTGATTGCAGGTCCTCTGAAAGGCAAACTCGAACTATAGCCTAATCAAGCACCTAGCGAGAGTAACGGGTGTCAGTTTGAATTGAACTCTTCTCGAAGACTTCATGAGAGTCGAGAGGTCCCTAAACGAGACACTAGACCACAAGTCCAGCGATCCATAATTTTCATTAAACTATAAATTATCATATTTTTTTTTTAACTATTTCTCTTAAATAGATTTATTATCGTGTCAGGTAATAAATCATGTTATATCATATTTGTGTCGTGTATAAATCATGTATAACTATTATATAAACAAATCGAGTCATGCATTTCTTTTAATTTACTTCACCTATACACGATTTGTTTATTAATTGTGTTATATTGAGTCCATATGTTTATAAAATATGTGACTTAAGGAACGGTTAAATCTTTTAATTTTGTATCATATTAATAAATCGTGTTATATTTTGAGATGCCTATTCTCAAAATTATTCAATATCTATATCTTTTTGGTGCATTACCGTCAATTAAACTACTGTGCTCGCTCGGATTGGTATATCATATTGTATATTTTCAATCATATTTTAGTTGAAAAAAACAACCATTTTTACCCCATATATATATATATATATAAATATATATAATATTTTGTATGCTGGAGGATAAATATGGCTGTTTAGATTTGATCCTTAATTTTTTTGACCGTTGAAAAAGGTTGAAGTTTTTCAATTAAAATATTATTTTTTTGGTAGAAAGAAGAAAATATATAAGAAGCCATTGAGTCGGAATAATTACATTTTGTATTCAAGTATGCTTTTTTCTTTACTCGAGACCATTGCTAACATCGCTACCGAGTAAGAATTTGAATTTATTCGTTTAATATTTGAGTCTGAGTTTCTATAATTATGGCAATTTTATTGAATTAAATCTATTCTTTAATATTCAGAGTATACTATACGACAAGATCATAATTTCAACTTTAATCTAAATACTACGAAATCTCTTATAAATTTATATAAAAAAGTAGTTTACAATTCAAATCTCAAAAGATAAATAAAATGATTTTTATTATTCACTGTTGAGATCGTTTTAAATTTTACTTTAAAGTTAATCTAAAGGCTAATATTAACACCTTAAATTTAATAGAAAAAATAGACTTCTAAAAGTGTGTTTGGATTAATTTTTTAAAAGTACTTTTAAAAATTATTCCTTAGAATTACTTTAAAAAAAATAATAATACGAAACCGTCCCACCACTACTTCTATCACCACTATCCTCACCTAGGGGTGCAACTTGGGTTGGGCAACCCGATTTTAACCCGAGCCCAACCAAAAAAATTAGAACTTGGATAAGAGTTTTTAATACTTTGATTGGGCTTAGATTAAAAAATTTTGATCCGAATTCAATTTGGATTGGGCTTGAGTTAAGGTATCGGGTTCACAAGTTCAACCCGAACCCGACAAATTAAAAAAAAAAATTACATATATAAAACATTAGCACTGATTTTTTATTTTTGTTTTATCATTAACTGTCTCTCTCATTCATTTTCATTTTTGTTCTAACATTAGCACTGTTAAAAACTTGATTGAAGTTATTGGTTGTTAATTTAGGTAAATATTATGTAATATGTGTATTAGGTTTAGAACAACAAGCTTATTTTGGGCTCTACCCAAACTCAACCCGAATTGAATTCCGTAAAATAACCCGAAATCATTAATCCGAGCCTGTCTGAATTAAACACGGACAGTGCTCAAGTTGAGTTCCTCAACCCGAAGTAGGGTTAATATTGAATATTATATACCTAGGGTTGAGTTAGGGTTAACTGTCCAACCTACGCCGAGTTGCACTCCTATCCCCACCACCACCACTACCATTGCCGCCACAGCTACCGTCGCCACCATCACTGTCGTCACCACCACCACTGTCGTTGTTGCCAACACCTCCACCTCCACCTCCACCTCTGTCACCACCATTACCACCACCACCATCACCATCACCACCGCCGTTGGTGCCACCACCACACCCATCACCAACAATACCACCACCTTCGCCCCCACAGCTACCACAACTACCGCCGTCACTGTCACCGTCACTGTTGCCACAACTGTCGCCACCATCACTACCATTGTCGTCGTCGCCCTCACAGCCATTACGGTCATTACCACCACTACAACCATAACCGTCTCCTACCACCACCTCTCACTCCCACTAAAAATGAATACTTAAATTTTTTTATGTTTTTTTTATGTTTGTAATTTAATTTTAGATATGAATATAAATATATTTTTTATTTTTTATTTTTTATTACACTGTACTTTTAAACCCAAGTAATAACTAATAATTGTATAAAACTAAATAATTATATTTTTTTACAAATACGAGGAGTGACGTTTTGTTTGTTTACCCAAAAAACAGAAAACCACGGCCACCATCAAAGTCGCTTTCCGTGACAAAGCGTGGGCCCCCAATTTCAGTGGGCTGTTTCTCACAAAAGTCCAGAAAACAATAAAACAAGGAAAATTAAATCAGTGGGCTCAACTACTCAATCAAGGGCTCTCTTCAGTGGTCTCAGTTGTCATTATTGATCTACCCATCCAGTGATTTCTTGACACGTAACCCAATCGTCGACGCATGTGGGGTCACACCTCGGATCAATCCCAATCATTGGACATGGACGTTTCTTTTAAAATTGGCCACTGACAAGTGTCATATTAGAAAATCACCTTTTTTATCCATTTTAATGCTCGAATAAAATTACTTATAATTATTCTNCATGGACGTTTCTTTTAAAATTGGCCACTGACAAGTGTCATATTAGAAAATCACCTTTTTTATCCATTTTAATGCTCGAATAAAATTACTTACAATTATTCTTGTCCCCTTTTTTTCTATCAAACCGAAGTGTTTGAATTAATTTATATATATTTTACCTAATTTTTTCTTTAATTTGCTTAAAGTTAAACTTAATTCATTTTCAAAATATATTCTTATGATAAAGCCCTAAAAAATTATCAAAATTTGTATTAAAAATATTTAAATTTATAATTTGTTCTTATTACTGAGTTATTTTAAATATTATTCCCTTGCCCTTTTGTTGCTATCATCACACTAAAATTTTCAAACCAAACCATGGGCTTAGTCTAACCACTCCGCCATCATATATACCTAAGCCAGAGAGAGAGAAAAGAGAGATTGGATTGAGAGTTGTGAGCAGCAATACAAATCACATACCCAAATCCTTCTTCAAGTGATTTTTGATACAAGAGAGTCATGTTTTGCAAAAATTCTAGGCCGGTAATCGAAAAGCTGACCGGAAAATTGGTTTCCGGCAGCTGGGTCAAGCTAAGGGATGGAACTATAAGTCCAAGAAGTCCTTTGGAGTTCAAGATTCAATCACCAAGAGGTGTGAAGAATTTGAATTATGATGTTGGTGGGGTTGGATTGGGTATTGTGGCCGCCCTCGACAAGTCCGATGAGAATGGCAATAAAATTCAGGTCACTAAGAAGGCAGCCTTGTGTAGTCTGAATTTGAATCGGTCTAAACCAATTCCGGTTGTTTCAGCTAGACATAGAGGAGGTTCTGAGGAAATGGACATGGATGATGGTTTGGAAGATTATACCTTTGTGACTTGCCATGGACCTAACAAGTCCCACACCAGAGTTTATTGTGATGGAGGAGAATATAGAGGTAGACAACATAAAATTGAGCCTGTTACTACTGATCAGAGAAGATCTACAAGCGTTCGTGCTTGTGTCTTTGACATATCGCCGGCAAGATTTGGAGACGTCCCGGCGTACCCGGCCTCCGACTTTCTCAGTTCATGTCACTTGTGCCAGAAAAAGCTTCATGGCAAAGACATATACATATACAGGTAAATTTTTCAAAGCTTCTCCTATGTTTGTTTCCCTATGATTCTCACTCAATTTCCTTACTTTTGCTGCTTTAAACATATCATTTACAACCTCACACAACACCCATCTTTTGTGGGCTGTGTGTGTGTGTGTTAGCTTGATAAAATTACTGTAAAGAACTGGGATTAACGATTGATGGGTACAAATTTTGCAGGGGAGAGAAAGCATTTTGTAGCACAGAGTGCAGATACAAGCAGATAGTCATGGATGAGCGCAAGAAACAATGCAGCTCTGAAGCTTCGAGATCTGCAGATGTTTCAAACTCGCCTTACACAAATGGCCAGATGTTTTCAACTGGCATTCTAGCAATTTAGAATGTATACAAACATATATCCACACCACAGCCATGACTAAGTTCATGGTACTCTGTGAATGTGTATACGGGAATACTACTACTATATATGAGATTGAGTATATTGTTGAAGTCTTAATTCCTTTTTCACTTTCTTCATATGCAGTTATAAGAGAACTTTTTTGAACTTGCAGTTTGATCTTACATTCTTGATGATACACCCAACCAAAAAAAAAAGTAATCATCATAATTAATCATCTTCTTAATCTTCTACAAATCGGGTCAGGATTCGATCATCAAAAAGCCTACCGCCTAATATTGTGGTTCACTAATTTGTGCATGGATGCTAAAGTTGTTATGAAAGTAAAGATGAACATTAGTCTAGTCTCGATTTCAAGTGCAATTGTACTGGCGTTCTCCAAGTTTACTATGCATCTTCTACACTTATTCTTGAACACTTGCTGCTTTAGTATCAGATCTTTGCATGTGGTTCTTCCTTTCACCAAAAAATTGAACAATAACGATAACCAATGTGTACACCCCCTGTAGTCAAGGCCAAACAACTATTATGGCCGTTTCATGATCCTATACGTTTGGTACTGAGACATATCAAGAAACAGGCAGCAAACGCAAGAAATGGCAACTTTAATAGTCCCATCCGCAATTTTTATCTTCGTACTAACAAAAAGTTATAATATCCAGAACAGAAGCATCGTCAAACTCTGAAGGAAAAACTGCAAAAAAGATATTGAATAACCAGTCCACACTAACTGCTAATATTGAATAATTAGATCCACTTTAAATTTAAAACTGTATTTAGGAGTAGGGAAGAGCTTCAAACAATTCATCATCCCCAACTGGAAATACAAGCTACATAATTCATACACCAGCAGGTATCTGAACCCCGGTTAAAAGAGAGGACATAATGAAAAGCAACCTACAGTGTTCAACACTAATTTCCGGTCTTCCAATCAATAACAGGAGTTTCTACATAGAATTAGTAGTACATAGGCGGCTGGCTCGTAGCAATGCTTGTATACCCTCCGTCATAGAAAGCCTGAGCAGCACCCATTCGCTGACCCTGCAGATGCATCATTGCTTGTGCACCACCCATTTTACTCAACGCAAGCTGGCGTTCATAGGCTGCAAGGTCAGCAGCTGAAAAACCTGGCATATGAGTGGCAACTGGTAGAGGAAGAGGTGTAGAACTGGTTCCTGGTGGAGTAGGCTTGCTACCCCATGAGCACTGCATACAAAATTATTGATGAACAAAAGTTGGTTCACAGGAAATTATCACAGAACTCAAAAAACCAACTCATGAAAGATAAGTCCACCCACTGCACAACTTGAAAACAATATGCATTCACCACCACATGCAATTTCAACCATTTAAAGTTAAATCCATTTCATACTTCGCAGTTTCAACTTTCCATATCTTTAACAAACCAGAACTGTTGACAGATGCCACAATGATGGATTGTTAGACAAATTATATTTGAAAAGTACACTCCAAGACACATATTTCACATGTACAACTTGCATGTCAAGGAAGTTGTGTCATTTAACAAAACGATAAATGACGCAAGCTCTCCACTTCCCCTAAGAGAGATGATCTTGGCCAATTCCTTAGATAGTGCCTGAATACCGTCAAATTAACTAATACAGTCAAGTCAATGGATACTGTTTAGTGATGCACGAACACTCCCAATTCTTTTTCTTCTTTACATGCAGGGAGAGAGAGGCACATGTCCGGATCTCATTCATAACTTATAAGATAAATGGTATTTATTGCTAACTCGCACCAATTTGAGCTACCAATATAAATAAACAGCAATAATGCATGATTGAGCAGATCCCAAAACCGTGAAACCAAAACTAGCTCCAACTTTACCCTTTTAATCATATAACACAAACCTAATACACAGAAAAAAACGTGCATTAATGCACAAGATAAAGTACATGCCTCAACAAAATTTTATCAGGTTGCAATCAAAAAGATTAGTTGTCATTTCTTATAATGTCACTCCTAAGAACATTGACAAAAGATATAGAGGAAGACATGGAACACTGATAGAGTATAACACCAATATTTTTGTTAAAGAGAAGGGGAAATAACACAAGATTACCTTAATTGGTTTGCCATAGAGAATCTGGGCGTTGCCCATCTGAATAGCCCGAGCTGCTTCAGCATGGTTGCTGTATCTTACAAAGCCAAAGCCTTTATCACGCTGTATCCGGACATCTTCAATGGTTCCAACACCAAGAGCATGGAAATGATGGTGGAGATCAATTGAAGTAACCTGCAATATTTTTTTGTGAGATGCACAAGCAAGACCAGTGTGTTTAAGATATATCACTAGGACTTCAACACAAGTATGTGACACATATAATGACAAGACGAAACTACACTAATGAGGCAAGAGAACACAGTAAAAAAGCTAGTGCTTTGCTGCTATAGCATTTTTAGATCGAAGTGAATTGAGTTTATCTACTGCAGTACTAGATGCAGGGCTTTATAAAAGATTACTCTAGAACCCTAAGAGACGAGAAAAGAAAGGGCTAAAAAGGAAATGAGCTGTTTAAGGATTTTATTTTCTAATTTTCTTAAGGAGGAATGGAAAAAGCATCACAAATCCTACCATGTGCTTCAGGAAGCTATATTGGAAGTGCCATATGCACCAAGATGGGAAAGGAGAGCTCAAAAAACATGGAAGGAAGGTGGCCAAAGGCACTACTTGGACGGTCAACCAAAGTGACCTGATCCCCCTTACGGTGTATGGATGCATAGATGCAGGGGCGGAGGGAGGGTGAGGGCAATGGGGGAAGTTGCCCCCACTGAATTTAAATAAAAAAATTGGGGTCCATTTAAAATTTAAAGAAATTTATAAGTTTTATAAATTTTCCCCCACCGAAATATTTCAAAAAATTTAGAGTGAGTATCATATTTAAAAATTAAATGGGATTCTTTCGTGCATAAAAATTTTAGTTTTGCCATTAGATCAAATTTTGACATGAATCCGCCTCATTCTAAATACTATTAGCGAGAGAACAAATTGATATTTTTGACCAACTATTTAGTGTCGAATTGGTTACATAATTTTCACAAATAAAAAATTGAATTTTACCAAAATTTGATATGATTTTTGATTCAGTCTGACTTATATATATAGGTATATGATGAGACTGAGTGTTCTTTGGTGAAAATTGAATTAATTTAGTAAATCCAATTCTAGTTGACTCACAAAGTCGGCCGATTTTTAATATATAACTTATTTGGCTATGGACTCTAAAAATAAAATCAACAGATAATCGAAACGAATTCAAAAATGATTTTTTAAATCAATTTTGGTACAGAGTTTTTCAGAATTTGGATCACACTAAATCTTATCGAAATCTGATTGTTGAAGACTACTCACTATTTGTTCGCAAAACACAAGTTTTGATGATTTTCATTCGATTTTTCTCTTCAAACTGACGGTATGTTTGCATGGTTATGTGATAAGTAAATAATATTGCATGATTTTATATTTCAAACCATTCATCTTAACTTTGTTTATTAGTTATATGTTTTATTTTAGTTTAATTTTGTGTTTTATGGAGAATATTTGTGGTTGCAGGTAAATGAATGTAGGAGTAAGGTTTTATATACATTTGATGCTATGGAAGACTTTGGGAATTAATTAGGAGATTCAAGCGTTGAGCCAAGAGCATTACAAACAAAATTTGGGAAAAGGCTAGTCCTACCGGTAGGTCTTCTACCAGTTCAATAGTGAGCAAAAATTGATTCTACTAAAAGTTCATTCCTATAGGTAGAAGTAAAGCAGAGACATATTTTATCGGTAGGTGAGTACTGTTCTACCGATAGGTTGAACACAAAAAAGTGTTTTACCAATAGAAGAGCAAGGTAACCGGTAGAAACAAAACAGTGAACAGTTCTAGTACCATTTTGTTGCGATGACTCCTTCTCCCAGGCGTTAACTGACTAAATATTTAGGGATATCTTCCAAAAACTTCCAAGACTTTATTGGAGGAGCAAGCAAGATACAAGATAGGAAAGGAATTTTAATTGGCCAAATCTTAGAAATATTATAGAAAATATTTTCGTAAATTTTATAAGAATAAGAGTTGGACATAAAAGGAAAGAAGATTCTAAAAATTAGTCATATCTCTCTTATTCTCCTATAAATATCAACCCTTGGGAGCTTTGGAGGGACACCGTTCTTCCTCCTTTGGCATTCTCCAAGGAGGGCCGCCCCTCCTCCTCGTTCTTCTTAAATTGTTTAATTAGTTCGCGAGCTCAAGTCTTCTTTATTTTCAACTCCGTTGAACAATTTACGGTATTTTAATTATTTTCTTGTAATTGCTTTTTAATTCTAATTTCAATACAAGTTTTATTTATTTACTTTAAATTACCATGTCTTTCATACTTGCTTTTAATTCAATTTACTTTATGAGTGACTAGTCGTTTACCAGTTTGATCGTATGAAATAGTCTCATCCATGAATTGGAGATTTTGACTCAAAACTACGGCTTGTCTACTGTTGAGTTATTTGGATTAATTGAATGATTTAAATTGAAGACGCTATCGATTTGTATATCTTCTTACTTACCTATTGACAACTAAGACTTGACATATGTAATTCTTGTAGTCACTGCAATCGAAGTGAATTCTTTTTAATCAATTTAATTGTCTTGAATACACATTTACCATTTATAATTGGGTGTTAAACAAATATTTATCGCTTGAGTGCGTTTGACCACAATTTTAGGTGTGTTATAGAGTTTGAGTTAGAATGTTTATTTATGGTGAGATGTACTCTAAAGATTAACCGCTTGTCTTAAATTATTGTATTTTAGTTTACTTGTTTTCAAAACCCCTTCTCTCTAAAATTCAAGAGTTTTATTTTTTTTTTGCGCACCACCTTTTGAATTTGTCCTTCATTTTTTTTATGGAAACGATCTTAATAATTGACCAAGTTCCTAAATGATAATCTTCCTACGCTTGGGAAACCTTAATTTTTAACCTCTTTTGAGAGCAAGCATTTTTGGCGAGGAAAAGCAAGCGTACAAATTTGGAAGGCAATTTAGATCAACAATAAGTAAGTTTTGTGATTTTCATTATAAACTCAGATACGTTTTTCCATTATCTTTTTGCTTATATTTTTTTTTACTTTATTTGAATGAAGTCATATGCTTCATCTATGGAGTATATGTGTGAGATATGTACTAAGTGTGGACATATCGCTGACGAGTGCCCTTTAATTTCAATGTTTCGAAGGTTTCTGTGGGATGAGTCAATTATATTGCCTAATTCTTCATAACCTTACCCCAATCATTATTTTGAAACATTCTATCCCAATTTTTGTTAGGGAAACGAACATTATCAGTTATCGGTATATTCCACAACACCACAAGCAGCTCTCCAATATCCCTCGTACCATGACCCACAAGAAGAGAGATTGGAGAATATTTTGAATGAATTTACGCAAACCCGACTAACCTTCAATGCCCAAACAAGCCAAAATATTGAAAAGATAAAAGTTATGTTCAGCACATTGACCATAGTATTTAATAATTGATCCAAGAACAAAAAGTTGAGCATAGTCAATGTAGTGAAAGTAATTCTTTTTCTGAATTACAAACTGATGATCAATCTATTAATACTCTTAATAATGAAAAATTAAGTAACATTATTATTCTACAAGAGGTTGATGAGCCCAAAGACCTTTCATTATCAAAGAGTATTAATGAGATTCACATATCCAAGCTTTGTGAGGGTATGAAAGTTGAGTTGTGTACTATAATTGATAAAGATTTATTTTTTATCTCATTGTTGGATCTGCATAAAAATGTTTATATTTTCCTTTTCTTGAATGTTCCAAAGATATGTTAGGTGTATGAGTGGATACTTCGATTAAAGTAATTGCTTAGACACCATGTTTTTAAGCCATTAAAAATAAAATGACGCATATTCAAATCTGACTTTAAATTAAATTGATTATGAGCTTTTACTTTTACATGTACATAATAGTTAGAATTATTTTTATTATTTTTTTTGTATTTTGTTATTATTATTTTTTAGATTGCACACACCTTTTTACCTTGTACCCATTATTATTTGGAATTTCATGTTAATATCTTTTGTTGGGCGTAGTGTTGGATCTATGTTAGGGGGTGTGTGCATATTTTTTTGAATGCTTTATTATTTTTTATTTTCTAGGTGATTTAGTAGTTTGTTATGCTTATTTCTTTTTGTGCAATTTAATTTTTTATTTTGCAGTCGGTGATTTTATTGTTGGAGCTTATTGTCAAGTGTTTTCTTACCCTTTAATTTTTTTCCATTACATTATTATATTTTGCATTAAGGACAATGCATAATTTAAGTTGGGCGGTGAGAGTTACACCACCATGTGCTATAAAAAAATTGAAAAAAATTTAAAAATAAAATCTTATGTGGACTATATTTTTCTCTCTTAATTAGGATAATAAGGCATATTCTATGTTTGAGTCTCATATTCATGTTTTTATTTGAAACTCAATTTTATTCTTTCAATAATCTGATTATTTTTTGTTTTGATTAGTGTAAATAAGGTGACTAGTTGATTATATCTCAATGCTAGAATATCTTGCTATGTATTTTTGAGAACTAATTTCAGGTCATTTTTGAATCAATTTGAACCTTAGCATATTCTTTCTTGATACCATCCGAAGTGGCCGTGATTGAGCTTTAATGAAAATTTCATTTCTTAACCATGTAAATCACCAAGCCAAGCATAAATGTGTTTATCTTACCTTGGTTATTTTGGATTTATATTGTTTATAATTTGAAAAAGGGAATGGTGGCTATTAGAAAATAAAGAAAACAAAAAAGCAAGAAAAATGAGGATGATGAGTATTTGAGTTTATTGCGGAAATTTGAAAGAAAGAAAAAAATAAAAAAATAAAGTATCTTTGAAAAAGTGTTGAAAAGTGAAAGATAGACAAATACATGTCTTGAGCTATTATTTCCAAAGAAGGAGATTTTGGTGAAAAATTATATTTCTAGGACGATCTTTTGAATTCCTTATTATCCTCCGATTCTATAACCCATTCACCCAATGCCACATTACTACCAGAGAAAAGTCCTATTTGATTTTAAGAATCGTGGTAATTATATGTACTCAATAATGAAATATGAGATATATTACCTATATTATTTTCAATTGTTTTAACATTCTTTCGTGAGATTATGACAAGTTTGTTTGAATGATGTTCTTCATTTCAAAAATATGAGTTATATTTTTCTTTAACTATGTAATTTCTCTCCTCACATATAATTTATAAGTGAAATAGTCACTAAAATTAGAAGTTTTCTATTCTGAGAGTGAATCCTTNCCTATGTAATTTCTCTCCTCACATATAATTTATAAGTGAAATAGTCACTAAAATTAGAGGTTTTCTATTCTGAGAGTGAATCCTTTGTGAGATTTTCGTCAAAGAGCATTACAAGCAAAATTTGGGAAAATACTAGTTCTACGGGCTGGTCTTCTACTGGTTCAATTATAAGCAAAAATTGATTCTACCAATAGAAGTAAAGCAGAGACCTATTCTACCGATAAGTGAGTATTGTTCTACTAGTAGATTGAAGATAAAAATATGTTCTACCAATACAAGAACAAGACAACCAATAGAAGGAAAACAGTAAATAGTTCTACCAGTAGGTCGTTTTGTGCTTCCCATCGGTAGGTTAGTACAATTTTGCTGCGAGGATTCCCTCTCCCAAGCATTGATTGACTAAATTTTCTGGGAAATCTTTCAAGATCTTCCAAAACTTTATTAGAGGAGCAAGAGACAAGATAAAGAAGGGACAAAATATTGTAGGAGATATTTTGGAGATTTTTTAGGAATAAGAGTCAGACATAAAAGAAAAGAAGATCTCTAAAAATTAGTCATATCTCTCTCATTCTCCTATATTTTATTTGTCATACATAAAATTAGTCATATTTTATTTTCAATTCCGTTAAACAATTTACAGTATTTTATTTCTTTTCTTGCAATTGTTTTTCAATTTCAATTTCAATACAAGTTTTATTTATTTGATTTAAATTACCATGTCTTTTATACTTGCTTTTAATTCAATTTACTTTATGAGTGAGTGGTTGTTTACCGGTTTAATCAGATGAAGTAGTCTTATTCGTGAATTGGAGATTTTGACTCAAAACTAGGTCTTGTCTACTATCGAGTTATTTGAGTTAATTGAATGATTTAAATTGAAGACGCTATCAATTTGTATATCTTCTTGCTTACCAGTCGACAACTAAGACTTGACACGGGTAATTCTTGTAATCACTGCCATTAAAGTGAATTCCTTTTAATCACTTTAATTATCTTGAATTCACATTTGTCATTTATAATTGTGTGTTAAACGAATATCTCCCGCTTGAGTGTATTTGACCACAATCTTAGGTGAGTTATAAAAGTTTGAGTTAGAATGTCTATTCACGGTGAGATAAACTCTGAAGATTAACCGATTGTCTTTAATTATTGTCTTTTTGTTTACTTTTTTTCAAAACCCTC
This sequence comes from Ilex paraguariensis, assembly GCA_963454935.2. NCBI lineage: Eukaryota > Viridiplantae > Streptophyta > Magnoliopsida > Aquifoliales > Aquifoliaceae > Ilex > Ilex paraguariensis. The sequence continues at coordinate 571,986 of CAUOFW020002647.1, forward strand.
TTTAAAATTCAAGATTTTTATTTTTCTTTGCTCGTCACCTTTTATATTTGCTCTTCTTTTTTCTTGTGGAGACAACCTCGGTAATCGACCAAGTTACTAAACGATAATCTTCTAGTGTTCGGGAAACCTTGATTTTTAACCCACTTTTAAGAGCAAGTATTATGTATTAGGTTTCTTTCATTTCATAAAAAGAAAGATGCAAATGTACATAAATAGTAGATAAGAAATCCACCCAAACAGTGGATTTCTAATGCAAATGTACATAAATGATGCAAGGAATCCAAAAACTAATACTTTTTCCTATTTTACAGATTAGCACAAAAGGAACAATCTAATAGAGCATTCCCCAACTCTGTCCACAGCAGGGATTAATTCATCATATAGAACCCATAGATCATACATGAAGAAGATTCAATAAATAAGGAACTATTTTATATGAAGAAGATTAAATAAATAAGGTACTATTATGACAGTTCCCAAGTGCAACAAGCATTCACCTCAGGAGCAAGATTGCCAACGTAAACAGTGGTATACTGAGAATTGTTATCTGGAGCATCATTATTAATCTTTTCTTGACCATCTTCTGCACAAGGATTTACAGTGGATGTCAGATTTAATGTGAAAAATATAGAAATGCATGAAGATCATATCTTAAGTAACCACTTAACAGCAAACAATTAATTTACTCTTTCTTGAGTTCTTTATTTTAATATGTAAACAATAGATGTTTTAGTTTAAAACAAGCAAGCATGGACATAGATGTACTGGACTACGTAACACCAGACTTACACATACAAGTAAATTTCAGCCAACACAGATGTACGTTCAATTTCATTTAAGACCTGACCTGACGTTCCATTTGTTAGTTCCACAACACTTTTGGCATCTGAATTCTGCTTATCATCGTTGATGCCGGCACCCTTTGTCGCCCAGTTGCATCGAATTTGCCTGCTTCCAAGCCACTTTCCTGTAACATCAAATAAAGAGAATAGCCGTGTAATTGAGAAAACCAAAATATCAAAAAAAGAATGTTGATGAACCCAACTTAAAAGTCCTCTCCCAATAATACCTCTGTAGAAGGTGGGAGGCATAACTCCAGTGACGATTTTATAATTAATACTTGCATAGTTTGTTTAAGTCATCCTCGTCATTCAAACTAAAAGCAATCCATGCAAAATGAGTCTACCAATTCTCACCGGTCTTGGCTCCTCTCAGAAGAGACATTCACATACTTTTTGAAAACCACTCTAGGCAATGCATTAGCTTCCCCAAATGAAATTAGTTTAGATTTATGATCTTTTTAATTTATGAAGTTTTTCAAATGTTGATGAATCACTTAATGAATTATACAGAATTGCTACATTTTAAGCATTCTCCCAAATGCAAGAAAAGAAGAAGAAATGGACAAAACAAAGAAGTAAGAAAGATTTTACCAAAGTGGTAGCTCTTCTAATTCGCTATGGAAAAAAACAGAATCTCAATAGAGCAAGAAACAAAAATAGAACAACAACCATGAGATGAAAATTTCCTCACCGGTCAAATCATTTATCGCACTTTGGGCCTCCTGGGCAAATAAAATATAAAATAAGGTGGTTAAATGTGTGAAAAAGAACCAAGAAACAAAGAACATAAAATCTACTGAGAGGAAAAAGAAGAAAAAGAAGAACAATAAACAATTTAATAAGTCCATCCCGGTACCTGTTGATTTCGAAAAGAAACAAATCCAAAGCCTCTCGAACGCCCAGTCTTCTGATCCCACATAACCCTTGCATCTCTGTAACCAACAGTGTGCAATTCAAATTTGGAGTCTTACACCATAATTCACTACAAATACTATGAAGATGAAAACAAAAGGCAAGGAAATGGACTTACGAGCAACTAGGATAGACCGAAAAGGAAGTAAACAAAGTGGCATCAGTAACCTCTGGGCTAAGATCACCAACAAAAATGTTGAAGTGACCTAAAAGCCAAGATGAAAATAGCATAAGCTATCAACAGATTAATGTCAAGAGGATCACTGGATTAAATTTTGTGACACAAGAAATGTGATAAGCATATAGGTGAATGGAAATGGACCTGATGTATCCTCTCTCTGAGCACTGGCATATGCCCAGTTAACTTTAATAGGCTGGCCAAACCTGTAAACTACAAGTTTAGATAAATTACCAGCAAAAACATGACTAGCACTTATTGAGATTTCTACTCACAGATGCCTTCCATTAAGAGTCACGATGGAAAGGGCAGCAGATCTGCGATCAAAGTAGTCCACAAATCCATAGGATGACTGCATATCAAGAAACATAGCATCACCGCATCAGTAGTGATACGATCCAAATTTTGCTACACAAAAGAATTTTTTCTTCCACGTCGCTTTGGTCAAAAGATTTTCCCTGTTCTAGATGCCTCCACACTTTTTTCTCTCACCATACCATTGCTAATCTACTTGATTTAGAGGGTTGTTGTGTAAACTCATATCTCATTCCTACTTTAAAAGCTGCGATTTCTAAAAGGGGATAATAATATGGGGAGAGAGTTAAACAGTATATGAAGTAACTTAATGTCAGTGTCAAAATGGATCATGTATCACAATCTATTCATAAATTAGAAATATGTTCCATTGCATCCAGCTGATAGAGTTGGATGAGTTTTTCTAATGGCATAAGTAGATTGGGATGTCAGTCACAGACAATCCAGTAAAGAAGAAATCTCAAAAACTAACACAAACAAACCTTCTCTTTTCTAATGAGCTTGCATCCTTCTATGGGACCAGTACTTAAGAAAACCTCTTGTAGAAGCGGTTCTGTAACCTGAGGGTGGATATTTCCAACATATCTGTGCATTATAAACGTTCAAAATTAATAGTCACAATGATACTAAGTGCATAAAGACTTTGAATCTAGTCACATATAAAAATTCACATAAAGACAGAAACATATACAAAGATATGATTCACACGATTAGCAAAGAGAATGTAACAAAGCACAGCTATAACACTAGAAAATTGCAGAAAAGAAAAATTTTCTTTTATGTCAGCGTGTAAAGTTTGCTAACTGCTAATATCCAATGTTAATAGATAGATCACGTTAAAAGAAAATGCTAAGAAGGTTGACCTAGAAAGCAACTATGTTTCCAATCAGAATGATACAAGTTACCCTCAGTTGAAAAGAGTGTACAAACTGGAAAAAACAAGAAAGAAGAAAAGTATAAAAATAAATGTAAGACACTCACACACTGCGGCATGAACTCGAATCAAAACCAGGAGGAAGATTTCCACTCAAGATAGGCTCTATCTGCAAATGTAAAGGATAAAAAGTAAAGAAAAAAGAAAGAAAAATTCCAAATGAAAAACAACTACACCCACCAAAAGAAAATCACATACGCTAGAAGGGAGGGGGACTCAAGGAAACACCTCAATATACTCAAGCACTTAGGGTTAAGTAATGTGGCATCCTTCAACACTTACAATTGCAAAATTTGAATATTAACCACTAACTGATTACCCAAATAAATCCTAGGAGGAAGAAAAAGTTACATGCACACAATCATCCATATAATGATCTAGAGAAAAAAAAAATCCAAAAAGATCCCCAACCTTCCAGTGAGTTGCCACGGGTATAGAATATCAATATACTACCAATAATCGTGCAGCTCATAATATTGAGTCTCAACAAAAAAAAAAAAAAAAATCAACACAAGTAAGCCACAAACCTGTAACATGCTCAGTTTAACAAATAGTTACGTTTTTTTCTTCCTCTAATCACGGGTTAAGAAATATTAAAATACTGACTCCAATTTCTTTTTGCGCCACATTCTCTCGGCAGCTAAACAGTTATAATATGAATCACTATTCCATCAAAAAGGAAGGCCTTTGCAATACTACTACAATACAAGATAAGATTCGATCTCCCCCCAGACCAAGTCTCAAAATTATCGAACAGGCTGTAAAATTTTCCCAACCGAAATAAAAATCAATACAAAAAAACCGAAAAGCAATGCTAATTTCGCTGAAATACAAAGCCAGACGAAGAGACACAAGAAATCATGTGAGGCAATACTCTGTTAGAAAGATAAACGAAACCAATTAAAAATGCAAAACCAGAGAGAGAGAAGGGGACCTGAGGAGGCGCTAAGAGACCGGGGTGGTAGAGAGATTGCTGCATCAATTCTTGTTGCTGCTTCAGCCTCTGCTGCTGTTGCTGCATCATCTTCTTCTTCTACTAATATAATACCGAATACTATATTGCAAATAGAGATTAAAAAAAAAAAGTAGACAGAGAAAGAGAGACTTAGGGTTTGATTCGAGTAGCTAGGTAAAGGAAAGAAGAAAAAGAAAAATATAAAAAAATATAAAACCTCGAACGAGAGAGAGAGAGAGAGAGAAAGATTGTGTTCCCTGGACACTTGTTGATGCAGATCTTATGAGGGAGGGAGGGCTGTCACTTTTGATCCAGTACATCCGTTATAACCTTATGTGTTTTGCAATTGGTTTCTAACCTTAGCACGAGATTTGGGCTTGTAGTCCAGGTGTAAAACCTTAATAAGAGATTTGGGCACCCCATAATGAGGCCCAGAATCATTGTACCTTAAAATTAAAAAGGCCCTGCCACCCACAGTTTGAGGTCGACCAGGTCTAGGTCGGGGTAGGTTAGGCTTCATTGAATCTTAGATGAGTTTAGGGGGCTTGGGCTAGCTTTTGGGCTTGGTGAACTGTTGTGCCTGTGCCTTGGCCTCTCAGGCTTGGGTTGGGCCAGATTTCTGGCCTTTTGACTACCCAAGGGCAGGCCTATTCGAAAAGGCAGGTTGGGAGCAATGCTGCATATCTATTTTATTTTTATTTTTTTTTAAAGAAAGAGAAAATTTTATTGATTAAATCTCAAAAATTACAAAAATCAAAAACAGAAACTATTTTAACAGTAAACTGTTTAACAAAAACCATAAACTGCTAGGAACAGAAATTCTGTTTTTATTACAGAATTCTGTTAAAATAGACAAAACTGTTTGTGTTCCTTCTTCTGTACAGTCTGCAGTATCTGCTGCATTCCTGAATTCCTCAGCTCAATCATACAGCCAGCAGCACCTTCTGATCCTCCATTCAGCTCTTGAGCCTTCAATCAGTCCTCAAACTGATTTTGATACACAGCAGTCTGCCTAGTAATACAAAACCTTGCAGTAACTAGCCATAAGCTGCAATACTTCTCTGCAACCAGCTGCAATGATCCAGCATTTCCTGCATCATTATTGGGCTGTTAATCGAACTGAGCAACTCGAGTTCGGCTTGAGTTCGGCTCGTTTTGGACTTGTTCGAGTTTGTTCGAATATTGTAAACAAGCCGAGTATAAACATAATTTTAGGCTTGCTCATAAACGAGCTGAGCTCGAACTCGAATCCGAGTTGCTTAACAAGCTTGATAATTTTTACCTAGTTTTACTATATATTTTTTAGTGGTTCAATTATAGCCATCCATTCCAAATCTCTACTAAGATCCAACGGTGAGGACAACATATATATTAACCTGTCTAACCCTAATACACCCCAAACCCAAATTTGAAGGCGCTGTTCTCTGAAGCCCAAAGCGGTGAAGCCTCAACTCCATCTCTCGTCTGCCACAGTGCCACTTATCGTCGATTCTTCAGAGATTCTTCATCATAGTACAACACAAAAGGTCTGGTCCTCACGATGATTGTTCGTGATTGTTCGTGAAATCTCTCTCGTCCATCTCTTAACCCAAGATCAGGTACAACCCAAAATCTCTAGTCTATCTCTCGTATGTTACAGTTCATTCTTTGTCACAGTACATTATTATTAAGTTTATTGAGGCATCGGGAGTTCTAAAATTTCGTAGTTTCTTTTAATTGTGACAAATGCTACTACACTGCCCTGCATTCATAAGTTATAACTCTGACAGAAACAATATAATTATATCTTACCTTTTTTGTTTCTGTTTTTGGAGGGGTAGTTTTTTGCTAATAAAAGCTTGGCAATGGCAATGCTTTGAATGTGGAACTCTTCCGAAATTTGTTGATTTCCACTTCATCTCCTTCCAGCTTCTTACTCATAAAACATTTGTTAATCGACCATCCGCTGTGTTACTGCGTATATATTTCTCAGTCTACTATTATGAAGCTTGAATTCGATTTCTTTGGTCAAGCTTTATATGAGCTTGATAACATAAAACAAGCCTAATCAAGCCAAACTTGAACTTTTCATTTTTTAGTCAAGCCGAGCTCAAGCTAAAAAAAAAATTTAATGTTTGAGCTCAAGCTGAGCTTGAACATCTTCCTAAAATGTCAAGCCGAGCCTGAGCATGGTGATGTTGGTCGAGTTTGGCTCGATTATCACCCCTAATCATCCAACCCCTTGCCTTTGGTTACAAACCACAACTTACTTCCTCGTTGCCATAGGTAGCCCAAACTGATCCTGATGCAAAAGCTGTCTGCCAAACATAGGCAGACTGCTATGTGTTGAGAATTCAGAATATGTTCCAGTCTGAACTAGTAAAAGAGGCCAAAAAATCAGCAATCACATTTGCCTCCCTGTATAAATGCCTTAACTGATACTTTAGTCTGCCAAGAAGCTCCCAGATCTGCTCCATATCCCCTTGCGGTCTCCAAGGGGAATGTACGTGGAGTGATTCGGGGCTACTTGAGGTCCATCTTGTACCAAGTTCCTTATTATCAAGTAGGTACATACCACCGTGTTTGATATGACCGAGTTGATACCTACTGAGTTGGACTATCCTGAACTTCATGTTCCTAGGCTGTGGCCCATTTTCGTGATGAAGCGAGCGCTCTGCAAGTAGGCCATTAAGGTTTCTCTTTAAAAGGGATTTGTTGGATGTTTTGGATTTCAAGAGGACGACCTAAACTTAAATCCATCATTACTGAGGATTATAATTTCTCAGAGCAATTAATGGTTTAACATGTTATTATGACTATAATTTCTTAAAACTTTGATTCATTCTCAGCATTGAGCGTCTCTATTTGTATTTGTGTAGATTGATGCACCATATTCGATCGATGTGATCATTTTAATGCACTTGGTTGTATGTTTTTTCTCCATGTGTGATTATTTTGCTGAGAAATTGATGTACATTGTTAATCAATTAGAAGTCTGACCCACTTAACCACCAAGACGGTCAATTTTTTTTATTTTTGGGAAAGTTTATAACGGTCAAATTTGGTTGGGTGGACACGTTAGTTAATCCTGGTAGGTGGATTGGGCTAGGCAGATATCTAACTAGTAGGGTAGGTGCAATAATGTTTGTCACAATATTGTCCCAATTAGGTTTTGCGTAGCATAAGTTTAGGATTCTGGGCACAAAAACTTGGTTTGCGGAGGACTCATTCAAAATCGATTCGTGCAATAATAAACGAGTTAAGTTTTTCAATTTTTCGATCTCAGCCTAAACATGACTTTCTCTATTTATTAACATCTATGTATTATTATATGAAAAATCAAATTTCTTAAAGGTTTGTCCAAGACGGAGTAAATAGCATAAACGAGTTTGATCTAAACTTTGCTTGAAACTAGTTTAAAATTCTACTTATACTTGATCTACTTACTAGTCAGCTCTAATGGGTTATACTCAAATTACACATTTCTTAATTTGATAACATTCCATTTATTGAACTTCTTGGTCAATAGAGCTGGAAGATTATGAAATATTTCATGTTGGAGTGGGGGGTCAGAGAGATTGCTTGAACTAATTAAATGGCCTCCTCGCTTGAGTTTACTTGTACATGTTGGCTTTGCATGGAGTAATTAGAATGGTTACCTACTTACGGGCGCATACATTGTCGGGTTGGCATGTATGTGTATTAGGAGTAACACGTGTATGAATGTACGATATAACGTAAATAAGAAATAATGAATTTAAGGGAGAAAATTTAATATGAATGATTTTGAGAGAAATGTTTGTGGCCGTTGAATAAGTCTAATTAAGACCGTCAGATAAACTTATTGAAGTATGTCCTATTTTATATTATAGATATTGAATCTGCATCAAACATTTTTTTTAAATGTAAGTGGGATTAACTTTTTTATGAGACAAAACTGGTTGCATATTTTTTTTTTCCGAATACAATATACACATCCCGAAAAAAATAAAAATCTTTCCCGCTATAAATAGCAGATTAGGATATACCTTACTGGTCCTTACACATGAGGAACAGGTGGAAGACATTATATATGCTGTATCATCCAATGTAATATTATTTCATTATGAGGAATTAGTCAAAAAAGGTGGGTGAGCCCCTTCGCTACCGACTTCCACATGGNTATTTCATTATGAGGAATTAGTCAAAAAAGGTGGGTGAGCCCCTTCGCTACCGACTTCCACATGGGCATGTGAGGTCTATAATAAGAATCCAACTATACTCCGTAGCCATCAGGAAGTATGTCTCCCTCTTTCTGTTGATAAAAAGTAACAAGGCTAGACGTGAACAACGTGACAATTTATATTTATGATAGTAGTTGTCTACTTTTATAGCGAGTGGGTGTGTGGATAAATATGAACACCTAATCCTTGCCTACCACTTCGACTTTGTCTTAGTCTATATCTATTTTATGTACACCATCACTTACTCAACACTGTTTTCCCCTTTCTTTCTTTCTCTTTATTTTTTTCATTTTTCTTTTCTAAAGTAGCCCACTATCGTGTTTCAATATTCAAATTCGCCTGCTTTTGACACACACCATTCAACAATGGTAGTCTGGCTGGTTGGTTAGAGTCCCGATCTTTTCTAATGGTCCTGGGTACAAACTTATTCACCGGCGATAATCATGTCAACCAAATATTATTGAGCAACATTCAAACCAGATATTATTGAAGCAGTTGAACGTTCAATTTATTCTTGGTAGTGACAGATTCGACCATCTCATAATAATATGGCTCAAATTGAACATTTTACATTAAGTGAGAACCTCAAAATAACGTGTTAGAGAATATTATTATGTCTCAAAATTAATCAAAATGCGCATAAATTGGCCCAACGCCCTTAATCTTTTAACCTAGAAACAGCTCAAATGGTCCTCACCCAATTCCATGGTCACAAGTTCAAAACCATTAACATTGAACAGAAAAAATTGCTGAACAAATTGAAGTGTTCTGAGATGTTCAAGTACATCAATGCACCAGAAAAAATCGAATATAGTAATAAGCACTTCATTCAAATTTGTAAGCTGCGAGAATTTCAAATGATATAATTACATTGGAATAATAGTTAATATCTAAGTAAAGCCAAAAACCAAAATGCCCCCGAGAAAGGGAGAGTAAATCATAATAAATAAGCAATTAATCCTTCAATCGAAAAAGCAGGCTAAAAATGGGGCTGAACATGCAGAGGCGATTGAGCAGCTAAGCCAATCCATGACCTTCTTTCAGCCGGCTTAGACAAAGGAACAGCAGTCGAATCGCTTATTTGGTATGGTGCTTTTGAGTTGATCCTGTAATGGCATAAAATAATCGGCAAAGATCAATCACATGGAATGGCATAGTGTTATATGAATGCAAGTCCATTACAATTTACATTGTGTTTTCAAATATGAAGGCGGGCCCACCCAAAAAATTACATGAGCATTAAAGCAATCATCAAACACAACCTCTATTGACTCCATTAACAAAACCCTTTTCCCACATACAAAAACAAGAAAAAAAGGAACTACATTTGACCAGGAATTCCATTCACCTAGGTGACTAGTGAAGCTAATCAATCTCATATAATCAAAAGAATTTTGCAATTTATGTCTTGCTTCGTCATTGTTTTTTAATTCCTACCTATCTTTTCTCTTCTCCAAAAAGCGGGTGAGTGAAGCTTTCCTTTTAATTGGTAGATCTGCAATATCAAAAGAAAACATTTTATGAGATTTCTCACAGCATATCCAGATAAAGATGCACACATTCTATATATCCTGAATGCAAAAATATATTTACCAGTAACGATGGGCTGAGCCGACAGTTGAATGCCTTCTTGGACCATATTATTGCCAAAATGGGGCACAACATTTGGGGCGGGGGTAATCAAATCCGTAGATTCACCTGGTTTCCTGACCAAATTAGAAGCAGGAGTGTTGGAATCCTGCGAACTTTTGCTAGCTAATAGCATGATTTCTTTTGCCTTCTCCGCGGGGAAATTATTGAACACGATCACTTGACCACCATAGAATATTGTCAAATTGTGGTGTCTCTACCTCAGTCTTGTTCACACTGGCAAAACAATCGAATCACACAAAATACAATCAGTAAATTAACAGCACAAATTCCTTAATGCAATAGGGTTTATTTATTGCTATTACTGCATGAATTTATGGTTCAATAATTAGCAAAATCCAATGAAATTTAGTTGATTACTTCAAATCTGAAATTCTTCATTAGTTTAACCTTCGGGATACTCCGTTCACGACAGTTGGAGAAGTATTTTACTTATAAGGCAACAATGCCGTTAGAGAAATGGGCAAACTACAGGAAAAAACCCAATAGATAAGTCCCCGTTACCATGGGCAAAATTAAATTTAACACACACCTGAAATCGGCCGTCTTTGGGAGTTCTTCCTTGGTAAAGCTGGAACCAAAACCAGCTTGCTGAGGGAACAAATTCATAGTCGGCGTTGGCATCGAAGCGACTCTCTGACGACAAGTTTTCGCCATGCCTGCAAACAAACATTTCCAACGATACATCAGATCTCTCTCTCCCTCAATTGATTACGGGAAAAGAAAAAAACCAAATCATAGCGAAATCTGAAACCAGAACTTGCGATAAGTGAATGAGGAAAATAAGAGATTCATACCGTTTGATTCCAAATTGCGATTCATGTCAAGGCTGAGATCTCCGAGCGAACCGTTCTCTTTCAAGTACTGACTCAAGCGACTACACTTCTGAGAGAAGTTCAACTTCTCCGATGATCTTGCCGGCATAAATCTGCCAGATTTCAAAATTTCCGACGAACTCGACATAATTACCGACGATCTAAAGCACAAATCTATTTCCCTTCAAACAATTACTCACGTAAAATCAGTGAGCTGAATTGGTATCGAAATCTCTTCAGTGACTCAAAAAAGTCTTTGCAGGTGAGAGGCGTGAAGGGATATTGTTTTGGGAAGCACAAGGATGGAGTAGTGTATGGAGCCGGGGGGGTCTTTTAAGCGGTGCTCAGTTGGTTGCTTTTACCCGGGGGACAAGGATTGTTTATTATCCTCGAATTTTTTATTCTTGTCGTCACGTTTTTCTTAAGGTGTACGAATCGTGTTTGTCTTCCAACACACGCCGCTCTTATTTTGCTGTGAATTCACGTCTTTGCCCTCGTCCTTTTTACTAATTTTCCTTTTTTTTATTATTATTATTTTTCTTGCTTTTTGGCAAAGGTTGTACAAAATAAGAAAAACCGTTACTCCACTTAAAATAAGAATCCATTATAAGTTATAACATTTTGAGTTTAAAATTTGATAATTTTTTTAAAGTCAGGTCATGTGTAATTTTATCTTTCATGAATTACTTATGCTCCATTTAATAGGAATGATGAAAAGTAAGAAGGATGAAAAATAGAAAGGATACACTTTTTATCCTTTAAAAATAAAAAGTAAGAAGGATACACTTTCATTCTTTTGTGTTTGGTTGGATGGATGAAAAATAAAAATGATTATTTTTTTTTTTGCTGATTAACATTAGGGGTAACAATCAAGTCCAGATAAGTCGTGTCCTGTCAGATTCGTGTTGAGTTATTATTACGAGTTTACGAGTCAAACCTAACTTAACTCATTTAACTAATTGTGTCGTGTCGAGTTGCGAGTTCACCTGTTTATTTTCGTATCGAATTCAAGTCGTGTCATCGTGTTAAGTCGAAAATTTTCACCATTTACCATTGTATTTTTATATAAAATTAATGTATACATAAAATATATAGACAAATAAGATACATCTCAACACAAATAATTAATTTTTCATTCACTTTTCTTTTGATTTTAGAGGGATTGATTTTGGTGAATTAGAAGGAAAGTTAATTCATCCATTTTTCCTTCCTTCCTACTTTCCTTTCTTACCAAACATGATATTTTTATTTATCCCTCCAACTTTTCATCATCCCACTTTTTCATCGTACCAAATAAAGCATTAGTTCTGATATATGTGATTTGTCTTTAACTGAACCTGAAAAAAAATTAATTAAAATATACATAAATTAACTTGAACAATTCTAACCATAATACAAAAAATAAATGTTAACTACCTTCTTAGTAATGTCTAAAAGTAAATTCAATCTAATTTTTCAAGTCAAACTAAACAAGTCAGAATACTTGACTAGTACTTAAATATATATTTTATATTTTTTGAAACAAAAATATTATTTTAATATATTTACGAGCATTGCACGTCTTGCATTGCTAGCGACGTCTAAAAATAAACTAAATCTAATTTTTCTAGTCAAACTAAACACCAAGTCAAAATTATTGACTGGTAATTCACCATTAATTGCCATCCCCCCCTCTCTCTCTCTCTCTCTCTCTCTCTCTCTCTCTCTCTCTCTCTCTCTCTCTCTCTCTCCTTGATTTGTTTATGATAATTTTTCTACATGTGACTCCATTGCATCTACACCTAATAGATTCCGCTTATTGGATTAAGTAAATCAGTATATATAATGTAGGTTCATGTACATAATTAATTATTGAAACGTGTCTTTGCTTGATTCCTTCTATAATTTAAGCATAATTTAGTAACCCTAAAAGTTTTTTGATGTTATTAAAAAAAGGTAATAAAATGGGCTAACTTTTCTAAATAATTTTCTTTTTTTCATTCCACAGTTCGGGGGTATCGGGTTCCTTACGGACATCTCGACTAATTCTTTTTTCAGTTTAATTAAAAATAAACTATCAACACCGGGATATAAGTATTTATGAAGAATAAATTCATCATGATTTGACTCTAAAAAATTACTAAAATTTAAAATCAAGACATCTAAATTTAGTAAATTGTGTTATCAAATTGTAAGGTTGTTTGAACTCTCAATTACTCTTATTTTAGTTTTTGTTTGGCTAAAACGATAAATGGATTAACTCGTCTAGATTATATTATACACATTTACACAATTTAATTCGATTACAATTAACTCGCTAGAAATCTTTTACAATGACATTTGCGTTAGGACTTTAAAAAAAAAATCAATTCTAACTCTATCGGACCGAGTAATTATCGAAAAGTTTATGATCAATACCTATTAACTTTGATGAGTTATAATTATATTTAAATTTAACTATAACTTGTTGAAACGGTATCAAAAAGTATCTTATTCGAAATTTAAACATGTGTAATTGATTCTTGCCAACGTGCCACAATATTCGATTCTTATCAGTAACGTTGAACAATGATACTGAAAAACAAAATATCTCTATTGTTTAACCAATACAAAATTACACATATAATTTTTAAATTATTCACAAACGGCGTTAGGTGTGCTCTCTCTATTTCTATTCGGGTTGTGCAGTTACCGAAGTGGGCCACCACACACGGTTCCCTAACGTCGAGGGTTAACGGAAAACTTATTATTGAGTGGTCCTGGCCAAAACGGCAGGTGCACGTTCTTCCCACCAACTCCGCGACGCCACGTGTCCAACAATTCCGCGTGAAGCAAAATTGAAACAACGCGGATTATGTTGATTGCTGCCCAAGGCGGGTAGGTGCACAGTTGCCACATGCTTAGGACACCTAATCGGGCGCCACGTTTTCGAAATCACAACAATTGGTGGAGTAAGACAGAACATTTTATATCATCGTGATTGTGATTGGTCAGGCTGGAGGAAAAAAACACAAAATGAGAGTGTGGATCTTCTTTAAGCAAGTAATGAAACGAGCGTGGGTGGATTTAATAAAAAAATATATATGATATAATTTGTTTACATATTAATTATATTTAAGTTATATACGATGCAAATTTAATATGACACGAAATAATAAATAAATCGAATATAGATAAAGTGTTTATTTTACTTGAATCAACCAATACTCGATAAAACTCGTTTTACTCGACCTGATTGACAAGTATAATTGTAATTATTATATCATGTTAATGTTGTCACCTGATATAACTATTCAATGATAACTCAATAAATTAATAAAAGTAGATTTTATTCTTTTGTATAATTACTCTCCATTTAAGTCAATATAATCCCCTATATATATATATATATATACTAGTTATTATCTGTGTCTGAAGGCACAGAATAATAAAAAATAATAAATAATAAATATATTTGTATTCATATCTAAAATTAAATCTTAAACATAAAGAAGAGATATAGGAATTTAAGCATCGATTTTTATAATGGAGGTGAGAGATGGTGGACAATAGTTGTGATGGTAGTAGACAGTGATGGTTGTAGTGAGTGGCAATGACCGTGGTGGCAACGGTTGCGACGATGATGGTGGTGGTGACGACGGCAAAAATGGTGGTGGGGGGGCCGACAGTGGTGGGGATGGCGGCGGCGTCGATAGTGGGGGTGGGGGACAACGGTGGTGTGCGGTGATGGCGGCGATAACGATGGGTGATGGTGGCGGCAGTGGTAACGATGGCGGCGACGATAGGGGTGGTGGTGGTAGAGATAGTGATGGGGCGGCAGTGGTGGCGGCGGTGATGGCGATGGCGATGGTGGTAGTGATGATGGTGGCGACGGTGTTGGTGGTGGTGGTAGTTGTAGCGACGACGGTGCTGGTGGTAGAAATAGTGGTAGGATGATTTTAAACACTATTTTTTTTAAGTGTTTATGAGAAATAATTTTTAAAAATACTTTTAAAAAATCACTTCAAACACACCCTTAAAACCTTATTTTTTGTATTAAATTTAAAGTGTTAAAATTAGCCGTTAAATTAACTTTAAAGTAAAATTAAAAGCGATCTCAACGGCGAATAACAAAAGTCATTTTGTTTATCTTTTGATATTTGAATTATAAATTACTTTATTATATAGACTAGTTATTGCATGTGCCTGAAGGCACAAAGTAATAAAAAATGATAAATAATAAAACATATTTGTATTTATATTCAAAATTAAATTACAAACATAGAAAAAATATAAAAAAAATTTAAATATCGACTTATAGTAAAGGGTGAGAGGTGGTGGGCAGCAGTAGTGGTAATAAAAGACGGTGATGACAATGGCGATAATAGTGGTGGTGGTGGTGGCGGTAGCGGCGACGGTGATGGTGGGTGGTGGTGATGGCGGCAGGGGTGGTGTTGTTGGTGGTGGCGGCAGTGGCGACGATGACAATGGTGGAGGTGGCAGTGATGATGGTGGTGGTGGTGGGAGGGGGTGGTCGTGGTAGCGGTAGCGGTAGTGGTGGAGCGGTTTCAAACACTATTTTTTTTAAAAGTGTTTATGAGAAATAATTTTTAAAAATACTTTTAAAAAATCACTCCAAAGTCCAAACACAATCTTAGAGACCTATTTTTTTTATTAAATTTAGGATATTAATATTAACCGTTAGATTAATTTTAAAGTTAAATTTAAAATGATCTCAACCATGAATAGTAAAAGTCATTTTGTTTATCTTTTGAGATTTGAATTGTAAGTTACTTTATTATATAGATATAAAACACAGGTTCAATTTGTTCACTTATTTATTTATATTTTCTTATATAATAAAGTAACTTATAATTCAAATTTTAAAAGATAAACAATATGATTTTTTGTTTTTCGCAATTGAGATCGTTTTAAATTTTACTTTAAAATTAATCTAACGGTTAATATTAATATCCTAAATTTTAAAAAAAAAATAGGCCTATAAAGGTGTGTTTTGAGTGACATTTTAAAAGTATTTTTAGAAATTATTTCTCATAAATACTTTAAAAAAAAATAGTGTTTGAAACTATCCCACCATTATCTCTACCGCTGCCGCTACCACCACCACCATCACCGTCGTTGCCACCGCCACCTCCACGACCGGCACCATCGCCCCACACCCACCCCTGCTGCCACTATTCGCCGTCGCCACCCCCACCATCACCGCCGCACCACCAACCACAACCATCACCCTCTGCTATCATCACCACTGTCGCCCACCACCTCTCACCTCCACTATAAACTGATACTTAAATTTCTTTATCTCTACTTTATGTTTGTGATTTAATTTTGGATATGAATAGAAATATGTTTATTGTCTATAATTTTTTATTACTTTGCGGTTTTCAGGCACAAACAATAACTAATTATTAAATAATTAAACTACATAATAATATAGTCGTGTGATAATTGTTACACTCAATATTTACTTGAGAGTGTTAACTACCATTTTATTAAATACCAACAAAAATTATTTAATAGGTTTACAATTTTTTATTTTTTTAATCAATAATTATAAATTATTAAATTCAAAAGCATTAATTGAGATCAATGGATACACATTGCCGACTTGACTACCATGACCTTATTTAATGGAGGGTGTCGCATCGCATGTGAACGGACGGTTGTGGAAAATGATCACGGGTCATAATAACTGATGTGATTTTAAAAAGGTTTTTCCTATACACCACGTGATCTTCGTGTCTACGCTACTTCTCTTAACAAGAAACAACCTTATATTTCCCCACAAATTACATGCCTGCCACTCTTGTTCGAACCTGGGAAGATGATTGAGCCAAGTGACCGTCGAGGGGGGCAAGGGAAAGGCAGAGCCAAGTGACCCGTCGGAGGGTACACCCAGTGGAAAGTATGCGTGCAAGATCCTGCACAATATAAAAAACGGGAACAGATCTCTTCTCTGGTGAACTGGAGTGAGCCGGTTGAGTGACCAAACACGCTGCTTGGAACAGCCTGCAAGGTACGGTGGTAACCTGGAACGGCAACGGGAGACCCTGGGAAAGGAAGAACGATCCTGTGTGAGTGGAAGGGGTTCCTGGAACAAAGAAAAACAAGTTAGAAGGGCGCCGGAGTGTTTTTCGGCGTATCCCCTCCGACGGTCTAGTCAGTCTTTGAGTGAGAGAAGGGAAGGAGAAAACACTGAGAAAATGGATTGTAGTAGAGAGTTTTTTGTTGCATACCCGCTTAGCCTTTTGCAAGGAGTATTTATACCTTAAAGGCTCATGATTGCTGTCAGTGTGGTCAGCAGGTGATCATTAGGCACAGGTAGCGTGTGCATTGATTCTGATGAGGAATGTCTTCTCTAATTGACTGCTCGGGGTCCCGAGCAATCAATGCTCAGTCGTCGGGATGCCGACGGTACAATATGCTCCTCTCGGGGAGGATGCAATAAATGCTCTGTAATAGGAGCATTTATTGCCTTTCATTTCCGAGCCTTACCGCATTGAATGCGGTCTCATCAACAGAAGGATGTAATTAATTATTTGCTTTCCCAAGCAGTGTGTCAGTAACGGCGTGCAGTTTGTCTGTCTCTGATGTGACATCATTTGCCACGCGTCCATCCCTAATTGGCTGTGACCTCTGTATTCCAGTGTGTTCTGACATTACTTGTGTAAGACGAGGTCATGATGAGTAGCCTAGACTAGCCTAGGCTAGTGACCTATACGTCAATAGCTTATCTTGGAGTAGAAGAAAGCGTCCAGGACGGAGTAACTCTCGGCACCGAGGAAAGGCTCATCTCGGGGACCGAGAGAGGTATGCGACCCGAGGTACATAGGTGACCGAGGACACGTGTTGGTTGTATAATATACTGAACGCATGATCCTATATGAGGGTACCTCGGGGGCGAGGACATTCGTTTGCCAATGGTGCTTGATCCAAGCAACAGTGTTTTATCATAACCGAGGACACGTGTCTTCATCATAGGGCATTTCAGAAGAGTCCCATCAACTGCCCTCCAGCCTTCGATCTTCTGACACCGAGGACACGCGTTGTAAGGAGACGAAGGGTTTCCCAACTACCACCCGTCCTTCATCATGGTCTCGAGCCGCTTTCCCTGGCTTGGGATGTCGTGCGCATTAAATGCGCAGTTTAGGTTTTCGCGCCCAATGATGAAAACTGCCCCTATATAAAGGGGGTTCCTCTCCGGTTTCCTTCGTTTTGTCATTTCAAACTTACCCCAGAGTTCGTCTTCTTGAATCTTCGCCGGAGTTCTTGTTTCTTCTCCCATTGTCGACTGCCCTTTCTCTCAAAATCACAGAGCCAGCAGACCCATTGTTGATTCCTGAACTTTTTGGAGGGAGTTGTTTTAAGGTTTTTCCAACAAAAACTCCATTTTGACGTTCGGGTGAGTTTCAGAACCCTCTTTCTTCTCGTCCTCCTAGCCTTTTTGTTTTCCGATTGACTGGAGGTGTCATCTGGTCGACACGTCGTGATTTAAACCCTCGGGAAACTTCCTCAGGGGTTTTCAAGAACAAATACCCTTTTCTTTACTTTTTAGAGATGCCTCGTCGTCGCCCTGCTCCCGAGAATCCTCCGGCTGGTCCCTCGGGGTCAGGGAAATACAAGGTGAAAGGCGAGGAGCAGATCGATAGGTTTAGGGCCAAGTACGGCATTCCTCCGTGCGTAGACGTAGTGGATTTTGACCCATCGGTGCACTCATCTACCCTCGGGGCCGAGGATGCCATGTCTTTCTATACGAAGGCTATCATAGAGGGTGGAATTAGGTTTCCTTTACCCCCCCTGCTTCTTCAGTTCCTTTCTCGCTTTCGCCTCTTCCCCGGGCAATGCTGCCTTAATGTCTTCCGAATAATCATGGGGGTCAGAGAGCTCAATAGGCGCCTCGGGGTAAATATTGGGCTCAATGATCTCCTTTTCTGTTATTCCCTTCTTAGAGTCATGCCTCACCAACACTTCTACCTCAAAGCCAGGGACCCCTCCATGTACCTTGTAACCCATCTTCCTGACTCGGACAAAGGGTACAAGGACGACATCTTAATCTTCAAGGGATCTTGGCAGAGGGGTGTTGGTCCCGAGTACAATGACTTATTATGCCCTCTGGAATGGAGAACGACAAGTACGTCGGTTCCTTTGGGTTTCTTATTTGTTTCTCTGGACTTCCCATATTCATGACAACTTTTTTGTTTGTGCAGATATTCCTGCTCGGAAAACAGCTCCTCCTCCTCAGTCGCTGGTGAACTTTGCCGACCTAATCACGGTTTGGAGTTTCACGGGTGACAACGGGTTTGGCCGTGCTGCCCATATCCTGCTGAACTATACCCCCGGGTATAAGAAATTCTCGCAGCTTCCGCAACCTTTTGAGCCTTCGCAGTGGTCAGAACTCTTCGATCAGGCGGCGAGACTAGAGGTTGAGGAAAATTTGGAGGAAGACCCGGATCGGGCTTCAGAGGCAGAGGTCGAGGGAGTTGCTGAAGAGCTCGGGGTCAGAGAGGACGTTGTTCCTTCAGACGCCGAGGTGGGGACTTCGGGAGGAGACTTGTGGCCTGACTTTCAAGTTCTTCAATCTCTGGACGCCGAGGACGCGCTTGAAGTCGCGATGTCAAACACTCCTCGTATCGACCTCAGGTTCTTGAGGCAGAGGCAGGCCCTTGCAGCCGGGAGAGGTCGAGGAACGACCGGCGGCACCTCCTCAGCGGGGACCAGTTCCACCCCATCATCAAGGGTTCCTGGTCGGGGTCAGGTGCGAGACCGGGACCCTCAGGTGGAGGAGGAGAGGAGGGTGAAGCATCGGCACGATGGCCTTAGCCGAGGACCCAGGGCGCCTCCCGCTCAGCAGCAAAGCGGGAGGGGCCGTGGATTACCCCCTGCTCCCCCACAACAGCAGCAGCAGCAACAGCCCCGACAGCAGCAACAACAACAGCAGCAGACTACTCCTTCCCTTCCGCCTACAGTGGAGGCCGCGGAGTGGAATCCCGAGCCACTGATCACATGAACCGAGTGATCAGGGTCGATGATTCCCTCCTGCAGGATCCTCATGTCGCCCATGCAGTGAGTGAGACACTGCATTTTGAGGCCGACATGGCGGCTCATAGGGGGCGATCAACCAACGTGTTGTTCCGCTCCATCATCCAGAATTCCCTGGTGGTGAGTTTGTTTTTGCTTTGGTTCCTTCACTCTTGCTTTTTATTTCCGTGATTAACACTTTTTCCTTCCTTTGCAGGCTACCCAGCAGATTTCAATCATTGCTGCTCGGTACCACTCGTCTAGGATGGACCTCCAGAGGGCCCGGGATCAGAAGGAGGAAGCGGAAGCGGCCCTCGCTCGGGCAATGGAAGACGTGGTTGCCAGGGATTCTACCCTGGTGGGGCAGGCTGCTCAAATAGAGCAACTCCTCAAGGACGCCGAGTCGGCAAAGGTTGGCGCTGAAAAGCTAAGTGCCGCCCTTGCCGATGCTGAGAGGAGGATTACCGAGCAAACGCAGCGGCTTTCTGCTGCGGAGGAGAGGGCAGTGGGCTCAGAGGAAAGCTGTCTGGCCCTTACCCAGGAGCTGGACAGGATCATGGCCGAGGAGCTGAACCGAAAATCGGAGGAGCAACTTCGGGAGGAGTTTGCCGATGATGTGCTTCCTGCTCTTGAAGAAAATAGTAAGGAATTCTTCAAGAAAGGGTGGGACGAGGCGCTCCAGTCTGCTGGGATCCCCTCAGACTCCCCGCTCTTCCGAATGCACGAGTATGTCCCCTCGGCAGAGATGGCACGGGCCAAAGCAGAGGTCGCTGCCGAGGATGAGGCTCCAACACCTGTGCAAGTCCCGGTGGATCTGCCCGAGCCGGTGATAGTGGATCTGTCCGAGGACGCTCCGTCAGACCATGCCCTTAATCCTCAAAATGCCCCGAGTCTTCCTGTTGCCGAGGTACCTGTCCTGCCTGCTCCAGAAGCTTCTCAGTCATTCTTTGCCGACTCGCCCTCGGCTGATGTCCTGGAGATGCCTGGAGCCAGATGAAAAAGTCTTTTTCTTTTTGATTGTATCTTCTTTTGCTTTCTTTTGTAGCCTTTGGGGACGCAAAGCCCCTTTTTCTTGAAATGAAATTACAAGTATTTCTTTCCTTCTTCTGTGTACAGTAGTGTTTTGCTTTTCTTTACTTCTTCTGTGTAGAATAAATCACAAGTATTTTTGAACTGTCTTCAGGGCGCGCTCGCCCCGTTTTGGAGGCAAGATCTTGTGTCTGCTTCGGGGACTGGAGTCCTTGTACTTTGTCCCCAGGGCCATGCCCTTGCAGGAGGCTTGCTCCTATATTTGCTTCGGGGACGAGAGTTCTTGAACTCTGTCCCCAGGGCCATGCCCTTGCAGGAGGCTTGTTCCTGTATTAGCTTCGGGGACGAGAGTTCTTGAACCCTGTCCCCAGGGCCATGCCCTTGCAGGAGGCTTGCTCCCGTTTTTGCTTCGGGGACGAGAGTCCTTGAACTCTGTCCCCAGGGCCTTACCCTTGTAGGAGGCTTGCTCCTGTTTTTGCTTCAGGGACGAGAGTCCTTGAACTCTGTCCCCAGGGCCTTACCCTTTATCTTCGTCGTTGGCAAGCACTTGAGGGAGAGGATACTTCAAAAGTAATACTTCTTTAGATTCATAACATTCCATGGTCGTATTACAAGTTTTCCACTCATGTCTTCTAATCCGTACGACCCGGCGCCTCCGATTGATATCACTTTGTAAGGCACTTCCCAGTTAGGTCCCATTTTTCCTTCTGTTGGATCCCGGGTATTGGCCGTTACCCTTCTGAGGACTAGATCGCCTATCCGGAACTCTCGAGTCTTGACCCTCCTATTGTATAGTTGGGAGATCTTCTCTTGATACTTGGTTATCCTCAAGGCGGCTTCCTCCCTTCTTTCTTCCACTAGGTCCAGATCCAATCCCAGTTGACGGTCATTTCCCCCTTCGTCAAATGCTTGGGTCCTTATGGTCGGGAGCCCTACTTCGAGGGGTATGATCGCCTCCATCCCGTATGCCAGGGAGTAGGGGGTTTCGCCTTTCGATGACCGAGGGGTGGTCATGTACACCCACAAAATGTTTAACAGCTCTTCCGCCCATTTTCCCTTGGCTTTCTCCAACCTCTTCTTGATCCCATTGATAATTGTCTTGTTGGAGGCCTCCGCCTGCCCATTAGCTTGAGGGTAAGCAGGGGTGGAGTAGAGGTTACGGATCCCGAGATGCTCACAGAAAGACTTGAAGCGCCCGCCAGTGAACTGAGTCCCGTTATCCGATACCAGTGCCCGAGGAATCCCAAACCTGACGACTATGTTCTCCCAGACGAACTTTTTGGCGTCTATGTCTCGGATGTGACTCAACGGTTCTGCCTCTACCCACTTGGTGAAGTAATCTGTCGCCACAATGAGGAACTTTCTATTTCCTGGAGCCTTAGGTAGGGGTCCAACCAAATCGAGTCCCCACTGGGCGAATGGCCAAGGGCTGGTGAGGGGGTGTAAGTCTCCCGCGGGCTGCCTGATTGCTGGGGAGAACTTCTGGCACTGGTCGCATTTTTGGACATATGTGCGCGCATCCCTTTGCATTCGCGGCCACCAATATCCCTGAGACATAATGCGGTGCGCCATAGATCGCCCCCCAGAGTGCCCCCCACATATTCCTTCATGTACCTCATACAGAAGGTCTTGTACATGATCTTCTTGGACGCATAGCAAGTAAGGCCCTGAGAAAGACCTCCGGTAAAGCTTTTGATCCGAAGAGACCCAAAATCTTGGAGCTTTGAGTCTTATCTTCCTAGCTTCCTTTGGACACTCCGGGAGATCTCCCGTTGTTAGGAACTTGACAAAGGGATCAATCCAACTGGGCGGCTTGGGTGCGTCCTGGATGACCATCGCCTCGAGAGTATGGTCTATGCAGGATGTGGGAAGATACTCAATGGTGATCCTGCGCGACTGGGAGGAGTCCACCGCCGAGGCTAGACAAGCCAGGGCGTCGGCATGTGTGTTCTTGTCGCGGGACACCTGCTTGATTTCAAACCGGGCGAACCTTTGGATTAGGGTCGTTGCCTGGTGATGGTACGCCTTCATCCTAGGGTCCCTCGTTTCGAATTCTCCATTGACTTGATTGACCACCAGCATAGAATCGCAATGCACGATCAAATTGGTAACTCCTGTCGCCTCAGCTAACCGAAGTCCTGAGATGAGTGCCTCATATTCAGCTTCGTTATTCGATGCCTTGAATCCCAGCCGGATGGCCTGCTCCGCAATAATCCCATCTGGAGAGGTCAGCAAGACACCGATTCCGGACCCCTTACTATTTGACGAACCGTCCACACACAAAAGCCATGGCGATCCTTCAACATTTGTTGGAGACGCTAAGTTGGGAGGAGGCGGTCCTTCTAGAACAGGATGCTCCCCCGAAAACTCAGCTATGAAGTCTGCCAGTATTTGACCTTTTATTGCAGTTCGGGGTTTGAAATGAATGTCGTGCTCCCCCAACTCTACTGCCCACTTGGAGATCCTTCCGGAGAGTTCAGCTTTCCTCAAAATTGCCTTCAAGGGCTGATCAGTTAGGACAGTGATCGGGTGAGCCTGGAAATAATGCCGCAGTTTCCTGGCAGTGGTGACCAAGGACAGAGCCAGTTTCTCAGGGGTAGATATCTCGTCTCGGCATCTAGGAGCGCCTTGCTTATATAGTAAATTGGCTTCTGGCGGTGCTCATGCTCACGGATAAGTACCCCGCTCACCGCAAACTCTGAAACTGCCAAGTACAGGAACAACATCTCCCCCTGGATGGGGACGGACAGGGTTGGAAGAGTCCTTAGGTATTCTTTGATCCCAGCCAGGGCGTCCTCGCACCCCTGGCTCCACATATTCTTCCCAGCACTCTTGATTGCTCCAAAGAAGGGTTTGCATTTATCCGAGGAGCGTGAGACGAAACGGTTAAGTGCAGCCAGCATCCCTGTGAGTTTCTGGACTTCTCGGACAGTGCGAGGGCTTCGGATGTCCAGGATTGCTTTAATCTGATCCGGGTTGGCTTCGATTCCTCGTTGACTAACCAGATACCCGAGGAATTTTCCTGACTCCACTCCAAAAACGCATTAAGCTTTAGCCCATACTCCCTGAGGGTGGAGAAGGTGTCTGCCAAGTCTGCCAGATGATCACAACTCCGTCTGCTCTTCACCAGCATATCGTCTATGTAGACCTCCATGGTGTTGCCGATCTGCTTTTTGAACATCCGATTCATCAGCCTTTGGTATGTTGCCCCGGCGTTCTTCAGTCCAAACGGCATCACTTTGTAACAATAAACTCCCTTCGGAGTGATAAATGTCGTTTTCTCCTGATCCGGGGCATAGAGAGGGATCTGATGATATCCTGCTCGGGCATCCAGGAAGTCCATTCGTTCATACCCGGCTGTGGCATCTACTAGCTGGTCCACCTTTGGCAGGGGGTAGTCATCCTTTGGACATGCTTTGTTTAGATCCGTAAAATCTACGCAGACACGCCATTTCCCCCCTTTCTTCTTTGCGCATACTGTATTGGACAGCCATTCTGGGAACTGTATCTCTCGAATGGCATCGGCTCTCAGGAGTTTGTCTATTTCCTCATTGACCGCGTTGGTGTGATGCGGGGCCATACGTCGTGGCCTCTGCTTTACTGGCTTGTGCGACGGGTCAACATGCAGCCTGTGAGTGATTATCTCAGGGTCTACTCCTGTCATTTCCATTTCGTTCCAGGCGAACACGTCTGTATTCCCCTTTAAGAACCTGATCATCTCCTCCTGTTCGGCTGCGGGCATCGAGGTCCCAACTAGGAAATACTTCTCTTCTTCTCCTTCAACCAAGGGCGTCTTCCGGAGGTCTTCAACCGATCGTTCAGCTGGGTCTACCCGGGGGTCATCCATCCCCGAACGCCCGGACTGTAATTGCTATTTTTCCATGATCTCTTCCGGTGCTCCCCCTTCTCCTGGCTGGACGCCCCGGCCCGGACGGCCGAATAAAAACAGTTCTTTACGGATGCTTGGTCCCCCCGGATCTCCATGATCCCCTCGGGCGTGGCGAATTTTAACTTCTGGTGGAAAGTGGAGTGGACCGCTCCCAACGCATGCAGCCATGTTCGCCCCATAATCACGTTGTAGGGGGAGTCCGTGTCGATCACAACAAACTCTGTGTCGATGACGAAGGGACCAGTGGCAACTGGCAATGTGATTTTCCCCACGGGCAAGGCGAAAGAGCCGTTGAACCCGATGAGGGGTGTCCTGATTTTGGTCAGGTCTTTGGGGCCAAAGCCCATCCGCTTCAAAGTCTCGAAGTACATCACCTCCGAGGAGCTCCCTGAATCTATCAAAATTCTCTTGACATCGAATTTCCCTATCTTCAGGGTCAAGACAAGGGCGTCGTTATGAGGAATCACCACGCCTGTCAAATCCGCGTCGGAGAACGTAATGCCAAGCTCACCCATCCTGGCCCTTTTATTTGATGGCCCCACATCACCCTCGGCTACCTTTCTCGTAAAAGCCACCCTCTTGAGGTCGGATTCGAGCTCCTTAGACGTGGGGCGCTCGAGTGGACATATATGAATAACATCTATGACGTTGTCCGGTTCCTCGACCGGGGCAATGACTCGTCTCTCTTCTGGCCTAGGCTCTATGTATTCTTTCACATGTCCATCTCGGACCAAGCTTTCCAAGAATGACTTGAACACCCTGCAGCTTTCGGTGCGATGCCCGACATCCCCGTGATATGAACACCTAACTTTTTGATCACGGGTGGAGGGGTCGCTCTGCATCCTGGGCGGCCATTTGAAGAACGGCTCGTGCTTGATTTTATGGAGCAGCCTGAAGATGGGTTCCTTGAAGACCGTGTGAACTCCTCTGGACGGACCCCCTGGGTGGGGTAGTAATCCCTTTCGAGGAATATTTTCGCATTCCTTCTCCTTTCTCTTGGATTGGAGGGCTCGGCCATTGTCGCTTCCCATCTCGTCCTCGACCCTCGAGTACTTGTTGATCCGGGCCATCAGTTCCCCCATATCCAAGGGAGTCTTCTTGGTCAGGGATCGGTATAGGTCCGTGTCCCTCGCTAAGCCGAGGCGGAAAGATGCTGCTGCCATGACCTCTGAGCAGCCTTCTACTTCATTGACCTCCTCCCAGTATCGGATGGCGTACTGGCGAAGAGTCTCGGATTCCCTCCGTCTAAGGGTCAATAATGATCCAACGTCTTTGGGGTGCTTACTCCCCGTAATGAATCGGGTCAGGAAGTGCCTAGTCAATTCCTTCCAGGACCCAATACTGTTTGGGGGAAGCGTCTCGAACCATCTCATCGCAGAGTCCCCCAAGCTCATAGGGAACACTCGGCAGAGAAACCGTTGGTCCGAATGATAGAGGGACATCATCTGTTTGTATTGTCTGACATGGGCTTCGGGGTCGGACCGCCCATCATAGGTTTTGAACCGTGGCACGACGAAATTTCTTGAGACCTCCATCTCACTGATTTCCCTCGTGAAGGGTGTTTGCATGACTTCGTCCTCGGCCTCGTCCTGGACAGTCTTACCCTTTCTTCTGGAGTCTAATCGGGCTCTGAGATCGACTTCTTCCCTAACGGGATGCCTTCTGAAGTCCCTGAGTTCATGAGTAAGCCCCTCATTTCCCGGGCGTCGTGTGGACTGGGTTGAGTCCTCCTCGGATTCATCTCCCTTCCTCCGTCTGGACAAACCTCGTCGGAGGTCGTCCAGGGCCAATGGCCTTGCTTTCCTGGACTGGTTGTCATGATGATGTTCGCCGGCTCTGGGTCGTTTTGGGGCCCTAGAGCTTTCTGCTTTGTGGTCTAAGTGGTTTCTTAGATCCTTCGTTTCCGCCTCACGGGCGGGAAGTCCACGGGAAAGGAATGAATCCCTCGACCCTCCGCCTGAGGCGGCAAACTCGTCAAGCCGGCTAAGGACGTTTACATTGTCCTTCTCCAGCTGACGTAATCTATCGCCAAATTTTTCTTCAATCACCTTCGCCAGCTGACGAGCCAAGGGGGCTGATCCCCCTGACCTGATCCCCATACTGGTTTGAGGGGTAACCCCTCTTGACCGAGTAGAGGCACTTTTATTTGTGTTAGTGTGATCCCTCCCTCCGTGATGACAGGGAGCTTGTAACTCGAGACTCCTTTGGTGGGGTCCTTTCCCTCTTTGTCGAGTGTTCACCATGGTCACTGTTCTTTATAGAGAAAAAACTAGGAAAACTAGTCGTTTCCCACAGACGGCGCCAGATTGTGCGTGCAAGATCCTGCACAATATAAAAAACGGGAACAGATCTCTCCCCTGGTGAACTGAGTGAGCCGGTTGAGTGACCAAACACGCTGCTTGGAACAGCCTGCAAGGTACGGTGGTAACCTGGAACGGCAACGGGAGACCCTGGGAAAGGAAGAACGATCCTGTGTGAGTGGAAGGAGTTCCTGGAACAAAGAAAACAAGTTAGAAGGGCGCCGGAGTGTTTTTCGGCGTATCCCCTCCGACGGTCTAGTCAGTCTTTGAGTGAGAGAGAGGAAGGAGAAAACACTGAGAAAATGGATTGTAGTAGAGAGTTTTTTGTTGCATACCCGCTTAGCCTTTTGCAAGGAGTATTTATACCTTAAAAGCTCATGATTGCTGTCAGTGTGGTCAGTAGGTGATCATTAGGCACAGGTAGCGTGTGCATTGATTCTGATGAGGAATGTCTTCTCTAATTGACTGCTCGGGGTCCCGAGCAATCAATGCTCAGTCGTCGGGATGCCGACGGTACAATATGCTCCTCTCGGGGAGGATGCAATAAATGCTCTGTAATAGGAGCATTTATTGCCTTTCATTTCCGAGCCTTACCGCATTGAATGCGGTCTCATCAACAGAAGGGTGCAATTAATTGTTTGCTTTCCCAAGCAGTGTGTCAGCAACGGCGTGCAGTTTGTCTGTCTCTGATGTGACATCATTTGCCACGCGTCCATCCCCTATTGGCTGTGACCTCTGTATTCCAGTATGTTCTGACATTACTTGTGTAAGACGAGGTCATGATGAGTAGCCTAGACTAGCCTAGGCTAGTGACCTATACGTCAATAGCTTATCCTGGAGTAGAAGAAAGCGTCCAGGACGGAGTAACTCTCGGCACCGAGGAAAGGCTCATCTCGGGGACCGAGAGAGGTATGCGACCGAGGTACATGGTGACCGAGGACACGTGTTGGTTGTATAATATACTGAATGCATGATCCTATATGAGGGTACCTCGGGGGCGAGGACATTCGTTTGCCGATGGTGCTTGATCCAAGCAACAGTGTTTTATCATAACCGAGGACACGTGTCTTCATCATAGGGCATTTCAGAAGAGTCCCATCAGAAAGTTAATTTGAAGTTTACGGTCCTTTTGAGGTAATTTTTGGGTTTTAATTTTTTTGATATTGTATTTTTTTTTCCGAAAAACAAGTATAATAACATACGAAATTCGATTATCAAGTGTCAGACAACATGCCACAATAGTTTTGGATTGTGTGGACAGCTGAAGTGACAATGGAAACGTTGTCGGAGAAATTAGACATCTAACGTTGAATCTTTTTTTAATGTATATATAATGTTATGTCGGGATGTGACAGATTTAAATTTAAATAAAATATATGATTATGTGTACTTTTTCTAATATGTGGAAGTTGCTGCGAAATTGCATAGCATTCTGGTGTAGTCTTGACTCAATGTCGCATTTGGAGAAGTAGATATTTGCAACTGTGGTCCACATCTAGAAGGTCGTCGTAGTTGTTTTTAAAATGATGCCGTTTTATATAATATTGGGTATCGTTTTGGGAACAAAACTTCACCTAGAACAGAAGAGTCAGATGGCATGATTCTAGTCACCCAAAAACCTTTTGTTTTTTCCATGGATCAACCATTGTTATTGTCGAACTAAAAACTACTTCCTCCGTTCCTAAATATCTATTCTTTAAAATTTTTGCACATAAATTAAAGAAGTTATTAAATAACTGTAATATGAGTAAAAAATAATTACACAAGACTAAAATACCCTTATTCAATACATATTGAGAAAAAAAGGAATATGAAAGACACTTACTCTCTACCTAATTTTTAATGCATTAAAAAGTTAAAGGTAAATTTAAAAGAAAAAATATTAATTATGTTTTGAATTCATTAAACGACAGATATTATAGAACAAAAAAAATTATGTAAAACGATATATATTTAGGAACGGGAGGAGCAATAAATAATTCATTTGATCATCTTCAACCCGGGTATGATTTGGGGTGGAATCTCCTCAATTTTATACTTTTTTTCTTTGATTAAAAAAAAAAAAATTAGATTCATGGTTGTGCATTAAAAGACAATAACTATAGATATAAACAATCAGTTTCTTTTATTATTGGACCAATGAACTCTCCTTCCATGTTTACATTATAGGCAATTAAAAAAGAAGTTGGAATATATAAATCACCTACACCTTGACCTACAGTCTAGAGATTGTATGTCAATAGTTTTTTTTGTTTGACGGTCAAGAGTGTTTGAATCAGTTTACACACATTTCGACTAATTTTTTTTTCGGTTCGTTCTGTCTAAAATAAGTTCTTTGACCTTAATTCAAAATATCTGAATTTACAATTTATTTTTATTACCATTTTAACCATCATTTAAGTTTATTGTATGTCCCAGTCCAGCCTTCCTCAAGGAGAAACTCAGAAGATTGTTAACAGTCGGTCAGGCAATGGACCATTACAGGGAAAATGGAGACAAGGCAACTGATACCATGCTACTAGTAAAACCTGGTTAAATTCATTAGCGGAATCCACACGTTTTGTTCTCTCTCTCTCTCTCTCTCTCTCTCTCTCTCTATATATATATATATATATATATATATATATATATATATATATATATATATATTTATTTATGGTCAATGGTGAAACTGAATGAATGTGCATCAATCTTTTACGTGAATTATTTAAGTGACATGTTAAGGGCATTTGGTATACCGAATTGAACATGGGCTGCTGCAATGTGTAATGTAATTGAATAATCTCCCAATTCCTGATTGAAAAAATGAAACCAAACTTGGATATTTTAATTTTTGTTATCATAACTGAGCAAGGTCGTATTCCATGTGGATAACTTAATGGAGACGGTCTCTCTCTTTTTTCAATATAAAAATGCAAAACTATTGAATAATGTTTCATGCGTTGATGATCTCGTTGCATCTTGTTGGGGGCATTATACATTTTCATTTAACTGTGAACAATTGAAACGGTTTGTTCATAGTTTCTGGGCAAATTCCATTTTGGATATTGATTACATAGTTATGTGATTACATTTGCATCGTGGTGACATTGATGGTGAGTGAGATGAAATTTATCATTTTCTAAAATTTTCCCCCGCTGTTTGCTTTTGTAATAGAGGTTGTGGTACTAGTCTTCAAATCTTCAGACCAAAGACTCATCTTGTGTTTGGGTTTTAGTTATTTTATACTCTTGTCGTTTTACATAATTTTTTTTGTTCCATAATATCTGTCGTTTTATGAAACAAAAACATAATTAATATTTTTTTTTCTAAATTTACCCTTAACTTTTTAATGCATTAGATTAGGTGGAGGCTAAGTGTCTTTTATATTTTTTTCTTTCCAATACATATTGAATAAGAGTATTTTAGTCTTGTGTAATTATTTTTTACTCATATTACAGCTATTTAATAGCTTCCTTAATCCCTGTGCAAAAATTTCAAACGACAGATATTTAGAAACGGAGGGAATAATAGATTCAGACTACTTCTTCGTAATATTCAATGTAATGTAATATAATAGTACCATTGATGCACCCGATGCGGACCAAGTCTAAAATTATAAATTCGATCCACCTCAAATATATAGATTAAGCCTCCACAAGATAGAGGAAGTTATGTCAGGTTAATCGCACTATCTTGAGAGTGTAAGGTGAGCCGCACTATTTTGGGAGACTTAATCTACAATTGACGCGCAAGGATATCTCTGAAGGACACGCACGTCACCACTTCTACGAAACTGTCTCGCCTATTACGAGAATGACGTCACTTCCACTGAATTACCTCACTTGTTACAAGGATGACACATCAATTTGTTAGGGGTTGTCTACAAATTGTAAACTCCACCTACACAAGGGGCATCTATCATATCTGAGCACTCCACATCCTTTGAGTAATAAAATACTTAGGCTATTAAAGCCTTTTATGGTAGAGTAGATCACCTTGATCGAATAACTTAAATTGCATTGTCACTTCTTATTTGTTTTCGTATTTAATACTTGATAGGTGGTACATAAACACATTTTGTGTCTTATCAATAATCATATGATATCAAAGATCAATAAGAAAATGATAAGTTATCAAACGAATCCCACCAAAATTAATAAGGATAAATTTTATTGACATGCCTTGGATTTAAATCATATTTTACTAACACCCCCTATGAATTTTGAAATATCATTGCAAACACCCATCAGTTTTTTTCAAATAACAAACCTATGGAAGGGGGTTTTTCTTAACTACCCTTGCTAGAACTCTTATTTTACTTAATTATACTTACTCAAATTAGTACAAAATTAATCTATAACTTTTATCAAATTAATTTTAAATTGACCTTTAATTCTTTTTGATTAAAATTCAATTTTATCCAATTATTATTTAATTTTATCAAATTAACACCAAATTAATATTAAATTTCATCAAATTAGCAACAAATTAACATTAAATTTTGTCAAATTAACATCCACATTCATCAAATTATAATTCAATTCATCCAATTAACATTTAGTTTTATTAAACTAATGCCAAATTGATATTTAATTTCATAAAATTTTCACCAAATTAAATTTAATTTCATTAAAATGACATTAAACTTCATTTAATTAACTACCAAATTAATATTCAATTTGATCTAATTAACAACAAATTAACTACCAATTTTATCAAATTAACATTAAATTTCATCAAACTAATACAAGATTTTACAAATTAATGTGAAATTATTCTTAAATTTTATAAAATATCATTTTATTTTAGCAAACTTATATTCAATCTCATCAAATAGATATTCAATTTTATAAAATTAACACCAAATTAATATTTAATTTCATCAAATTAACCCCAAATCAACATTTAATTTCATCAGTTTAACATCAAATTTATCAAATTGACATCATTTTTGGATTGAATTTTAAAAATTAACATTTAATTTCATCAAAATAATATACTAAATGGTCGTTCAATTTTATAAAATTAACATTCAATTTTGTGAATTTAATATTTAGTTTTATCAAATTAATATTATTTTTTATAATAAACAACAAATTAACATTTTTTTGAATCCATTTTTTTCATAGGAAATATTTTGTTTAATTTAGTCAAATTAATGCTATAAGGATGTTTTCTACTGTTTTAATCTTGTTTTATATGGCTAAGGATAAATTCATATCACACCTTTTTTGCTTATTAGTAACGACAAGGATAGTTTGTGAAATGTATATATAAACTATAGGGCACTGAGTAGGGTGGTCTAGTGGGGTACCAATTGAACTTCTCACTTTGAGGTTGAAAAATTTGAGTTTTGGAGTTCACATTTGGGTTCAGTGGTTGACCGTTATACTAGCCTAATTATGTTTGTTCCTGAGAGGTGTAATAGACACAGTTAGGGGTCTCTCACAAGTGAGGGTTTATCAAGGTGGTCTCTGGACGCTTTTTTTTTTAATTATTAAAAAAAAAAAACTACAGATGTGCAGTGATATTTCAAAAAATTAGAGAAGGTGTCAGTTAAATATGACTTAAATCTAGATGGTGTTAGTGAAATTTACCCAAACTAATAACTATCCTTCTATGTAATATGACAACCACCCAATGTAGAATAACTAGTTATTTCTTGTACTTGAATGTATGAAGTAATAAAAAAAATGATCAATAATAAATATATTTGTATTTACACAAAAAATTAAATTACAAAGATAGATGAGAGAGAAAGGAATTTAAGCATTGGTTATAATTGAGGCGAGCGATGGTAACGATGATAGGCGACAGTGGTGGTGGTGGGGTAGATATGGGGTGGTGGTGGTGGCGGCAACAATGGAGGTGATGGTTGTTGCAGAAGAGGTGGTGGTGGGGGGTGGAGCGATGGGGGTGAGAGTGGTAAGGTAGTGGTAGTGGTGATGATGGTAATGGCGGGGCGATAGGAATGATGGTAGTGGTGATGGTTGGTTGGGGTTTTGTGGCAAGAATGGTAGTGGTGGTGGTTGTTGAAATTATGGTGGTGGTGTGATGACGGTAGTGTTATTGGTGGTGGTGATAGTGGTGGTGGGGTGGTGGAGGGGTAGTTCTAAATATTATTTTTTTTAAAGTATTTATAAAAAATTATAAATTCTAGAAGTACTTTTAAAAAGTTACCTTAAACACATTTTTATGAGTCTATTTTTTCTATTAAATTTGGGGTGTTAATATTAACCATCAGATTAACTTTAAAGAAATCTTAAGCGCAAAAAGCAAAAATTATTTTATTTATCTTTTAAAATTTGAATTATATTGTACTTTATTATATAGATAGGGTTTACATTGATTATTTGATTATTTTTTATTAGATGGTGACACCACATGACCATAATAACATAGTGTCATTGTTGAACTAAATATTATTGATGTATAAATACTGAAATTACATCATCTCTAATAGTTTAAATTTTTGGAGTAAATGATTGTTTAACAATTTATCGGAGTAAGAGGTCTTGTGTTCAAATCTCACCGCTACCCTAATTATTAAGGAGCTCTTATCGTGCTACCACCACCCTAAATAAAAGTGTTCAAGTTTGGACTGACTAAACCCTCGAACTCTGAGTCAATCACCGTAATTCGAGCTAATTTAAAAAACATATTTCCTAAGGAACAAAGATAGCACACGCTTAGGAGGTGTGTGAAGTATTTAATCTAAGACCTTTACTTGCAAGAAGACAAACTTAACCACTGTGCCACTCATAAGGGTTGAGTAGATGGTTGTTTAATAATTTTATCTATACTGCTAATAAAAGTACCTTAACATGAAAATTTTTTGAATCTTTATTTTATTCTTATCAATAATTGTAAAAATCAGTTTATCATTTCACAATTAAATATATAAATTATCATTATATCCTTATGTATTTAAATATACAAATTATCTCTAATATCTTTTTTAATTATCTATTCTCTATGTATATATATTAATTTTTATAAAACTTTTTGATTATCTATGTTTCCTTTAAAAAAATATGCATCATTATATTTTCACTAAAGTGTTCAAAAAACCTTCAAAATTCCATCAATCTAATATTACTCATTTCATATGTAAAGATTACATTATGCTTACATATGTATAATTTATTTTTCATCAAAAAGTTTAACTATTTCATTTATAATATAAAAAATAATTGTATATATAATTTTTTAAAATCAAATTAAGTTACATCAATATAATTATTCGTCACAATAAAATTTTTAAGTTATATTAAGATTTTATGTGAAAATAGATATTGTAGTGTATTTTTAAATAAAATTTGAATTTTTTAGAATTTCAATATTGCAGAATTTGAATTGTTTTTAAAATTTTTGAATAAAACTTTAAATTTTTTGATTTTTTATAGCAGTATATTAAATCTTATTCTAATTCACATAACCAATTTATAAGTTTTAATATAATTAGTATATTGACAATTATTTTTATTATTCAAGAAATTATAAGTAGAATATAATAAAACGAATTTCAAAAAATTTAGTTTCTTAAACATCACTAAAAATCAATCTCAATTATAAAATTCTAAAAAAAAATAAATAAAAAATTTAGAGATTTTTTTTAATCTTTTTTCTTATAGTTAGAATATAGAGTTTTCGGTACATATAAAGTTTTTATAATCCTATAATAAAATATGAGTAATAAAAAATTAAGTTTGAAAATTTAAGACAATATTTAATTTAGATATACGTATATCTAATATATTTTATTAATTTATGTATAAAAAAATTATTTACGCGTAAAACTCATGGTGTCTTGCTAATATTTATTCAAAATTTTGGTAGAGGGAATGTAGTTTGTATAGGTCTAGGCTTCATTGAACAAGAGCCCACTAACAAATGGGTACAATCTTTCAAGGGCGGTCCTAGAACTTAACCTTCAGATACAACAAAAGCCCAATTGAATTTCTTTTTGCCCAATCGTTCAATCGTTTTTGTCATCCACTTCCTGCGTGGATGATAAGCCACATGGCAGAGCCAGCCAACCTCACAAATTACTAGACTTGTTAAACTCTGCAACAAGTACAACCCTGTCATCCATGGCGCTAGCCATTGCTTCCACTGCGCTTTCAAGCCTTCCAACCAGGTCTCAAGAGCCACTCTCAGCTTCCACTGTTCTTGCTTTAGTAGTTTGCATACAACCCCATTTTTTTTGTTGCATAGCTACTTCATTCTTGATTCTACGAGAATTTTTATGAAAGCCTTTAATTTCCTTTCTTCCATGTAAGTTTTATTTTCACAAAAATGTATTACAATTTTTGGCATAATTCTTCTTCAAAAGATCAATTCAACATGATAAAAAAGATATACCTTCATTATATTTCCGTTGGCCCAACCTACGATTAGCTTTTCGCAAAAATTTTAAATAAACAATTCAACGAAATCTTTCAAATTTCAATGTAGTTCTGATTTCGATTGCTGTTGATTTCAAGTGTTTTTGTTTGGTGAAAGGGAAATAGCAAGAAAATCCCAGCCAGGAAAATTACCTACATGCTTACTGGGGAAAACTCGTTTGAATGCAACAAAAGGGGTATCAAGTATTTGTGAACCGCTTCCGCCGGATAGGCCACTGTGGTTCCCTGGCAGTTCACCTCCTGAGTGGCTTGATGGCAGGTAACTTGCTGGAATCAATAAAATCCAATGTGGAACCATGAATTCCACATAACACGAATCCACTAATCTCATACACTTGTTCCTGCTACATTTTCCAAAATTTGCACACCAATAAGTATGGATGGTTGGATGGATTTGGAATTATGACTCAACTCGTTAAAACTAAAGGTGTTAAAAATGAGTTAGAGTTAGAGTTAGATTATTTAATCCTTTATTGGTCTGTCCACAGTCAACTCAACTCGTCCATGTGACACTCTTATCGAGTAATGTTACTTGAATTTATATTTCAAATTGCTTAATAATATTGACATGATTTTCTTACAAAAAAACCTCTTTTTTGTAGTCTTCCAGGAGATTTTGGCTTCGATCCGCTGGGATTAGGTAATCTATTCGATTCTTATCCAGAATTGAGGAAGTTCACATCTCTATTTAAACAAGAATGATTATTATTATTGCAGGGTCTGATCCAGAATCACTGAAATGGTTTGCACAAGCTGAGCTAATCCATGGCAGATGGGCAATGCTTGCGGTTGCGGGAATTCTAATTCCAGAATGGCTTGAAAGCCTAGGCTTCATTGACAACTTCTCTTGGTATGATGCTGGTGCCAGACAATACTTTGCAGACCCAACAACCTTATTTGTGGTGCAATTAGCCCTGATGGGTTGGGTCGAGGGTCGGAGATGGGCTGATATGATCAACCCCGGGTGCGTCGACGTTGAACCTTCATTACCACATAAGCAAAAACCAAAGCCTGATGTTGGTTATCCTGGTGGCATATGGTTTGATCCCCTGATGTGGGGAAGAGGGTCCCCAGAACCTGTGATGGTGTTGAGGACCAAGGAGATCAAGAATGGGCGGCTTGCTATGCTAGCTTTTGTTGGCTTTTGTTTCCAAGCAGTTTATACTGGACAAGGGCCCGTTGAGAACTTGATGGCTCACATTGCTGATCCTGGCCACTGCAACATATTTTCGGTACGCCCACCCTTATCTTCGTGCAAATTACAACTACTATACTAGATATAAATGTACAGTAGTAAAAGAGATATCAAAGGTTCGTACTTTCTCTCTGTGTTGATCTCAATCAATGTGAATGATAGATCAATGAATTAGATACTATAAAATAAGGATCCAAACAATATTATTCTTCTGTACTACCATAAAGGTAATGGTGAATTTGTCGAATTGCAGAGTTTTTAAAACTGGAACAGCTTCCACATACCATGGAATTGAGTGATCAAAATGTTGTTTCTTCTCTTGTTGGCAGGCCTTCACATCACAGTGATGCTGTGGCTAGAAGGCTGGATGAGGCTCACTACAATTGGCATGCAGATGCCATCAATAAACAAAAACATGTGGTAGGAGGCTCTCACAACCATCAAGTATAGTTGCCATGACACCCACATTTGGAGACATTGGTTGTCCTCGCCATCTCAGAACAAGCTGACTCGCTATCTCAAAATAAGCAACGACTTTAGATTTTTAATGCTGTCAATTACATTGGTTTTTTTTGGACATGTTCTCACCAGTTAAATACAACATCGTCATGTCGTGGATTTCAGCATTTATGTTTAGGTCCTAGGTCTAAGATTAATGTGAAAGTAACATTTCTCAAAATCATGACGACCCATATCCTAAAACCGCATTTCTTGAACTTAATTGATATATAATTTGTAAATCATTCCTAGAAAAAGCCCTTTATGCCACTTCAAATTTACCATGTTTACGCCGGTAAAGGCTCTTGTGACGCTGACAGAGTCAATGCAAGGGTGCCCCTCTCTCTCCTCCCTAACCCCAAAATCTGTATCTATTCTTAGACTCATGGTATATGGAGTTGCCAGCTCCATCACCAATGTTTCCCAACTCACAGCACCACCATGACACACCATTCCAAACCCAAAATAAACAAAACGGAACAAACCACCTCCCTACGAAAGATTCAGAGAATCCTAATCTCTCCGAACAGCGGCAATGTTCTACCCGGAGGTGTCTGGTTTCCGGCTAACCAACATGGCCGCTGTTCGCCTCCTCCTCCTCTTCTTCATATCCCTGTCTCTCTCTCCTCTTTCTCTCTCCGTACTCAATTCCATACCCAACGACATGGCCCTTCTCGAACTCAAACAATCAT
The DNA here is from genome assembly GCA_963454935.2 of Ilex paraguariensis. Taxonomy (NCBI): domain Eukaryota; kingdom Viridiplantae; phylum Streptophyta; class Magnoliopsida; order Aquifoliales; family Aquifoliaceae; genus Ilex; species Ilex paraguariensis. The sequence continues at coordinate 609,779 of CAUOFW020002647.1, forward strand.
TCACCAACGCCACAGCTCTTGATTCTTGGAAACAAGGTACTGACCCTTGCGACAGAAACGAAGGATGGGCTGGTGTTATTTGTTTCAATGGCGTTATCACAAACCTCAATCTTGCCAATTTTGGTCTCGCCGGAGAGTTCGACGTCGACTCGTTAAATGACATGGGAAGCATTAGGATTATTAGTCTCGAAAACAACTCTTTTACGGGTCCAATGCCAGATTTTAGTCATCTTGGTTCTTTGAGGGCTATTTATCTATCAAGAAATCAGTTTTCCGGGGAAATTCCTTCGGATTTCTTCTCCAACTTGAGATCTTTGAAGAAGATTTGGCTTTCAGGAAACAAGTTTTCTGGGAAAATTCCAGAGTCAATAGGAAAAATACCCCATCTCATTGAATTGCACCTTAATTACAATGAATTCTCAGGACCCATTCCATCAATGGAACAACCATCTTTAACTTCATTCGATCTGTCACACAACAAATTGGAAGGTGAAATCCCCTCAAGTTTGTCAAGATTCAGTGCAGATTCATTCAAGGAAAATCCGGGTCTGTGTGGGGAAAAGGTAGGACAGGATTGTGATAAGAAAGAGTTATTATCGCCATCTGAAAACAAGCCCGAGGAATCGGAAAACTCTTCAAATGCGAAGTGGGTTATACTAGGTCTAGTGGTTGCAGTTTTGTTGTTAACACTAGCTTTCAAGACCAAGCGTAAAGAAGATAACTTCAACATGCTGGGAAAAGAAAACCTTGACGAGGTTGTTCAAGTGCACATACCAAGTACCAACAGAAGGAGCATGAGCGCTAGCCAGAAAGGTAATAATGATTCAACCCGCTCCCGCTCGTCTCGGAGAGGCTTTCACCACGCTAAGTCCAGCGGCGGCAGTGATCTTGTGGTGATGAACGAAGAAAAGGGTATATTTGGATTGCCGGATTTAATGAAAGCCGCGGCGGAGGTGCTTGGAAATGGTGGGTTGGGTTCTGCATACAAGGCCATGATGGCAAATGGGGTGTCTGTGGTGGTGAAGAGGTTGAGAGAGATGAATAAATTGAGTAATGATACGTTTGATTCGGAGATGAGGCGGCTTGGGAGACTAAAGCATAGGAATATTTTGACACCATTAGCATACCATTACAGGAAAGAAGAGAAGCTCTTGGTGTCTTCCTATGTTCCTAAAGGCAGCTTGTTGTATATCTTGCATGGTATGGTATATTATCAAATTTGCTCATGCGTCAATCTAACTTATTCATGTAATTTGTTGACTTTATTCACGATCATTAGCTTGATACTGGGTACAAGTGATTTGTTAGACCCGCCATGGTCCAATAATTGTTATCTTTCAGGTGATCGTGGGATTTCTCATGCTGAGCTAAATTGGCAGACGCGGCTGAAGATTATCCAGGGAGTTGCCAGGGGAATGGGGTTCCTTCATTCGGAGTTTGCATCATATGAACTACCACATGGAAATCTCAAGTCTAGCAATGTTCTCCTTGACTCAAATTATGAGCCACTTCTCAATGACTATGCATTCCATCCACTAATAAACAACACCCAAAGTGTGCAATCATTGTTTGCCTTTAAATCCCCAGAAGCCATACTATACCAGCAACTTTCTCCGAAAAGTGATGTCTTCTGTTTTGGAATCATTGTTCTCGAACTCCTGACAGGGAAATTTCCATCTCAGTATCTCAACAACCAAAAGGGTGGGACTGATGTGGTGCAATGGGTACGATCAGCGATTTCCGAGAAGAGAGAATCAGAATTGATTGATCCTGAGATAGCAGCCGCCACAGATTCAATTGAACAGATGGAGAAGACCCTGCATATTGGGGCTGCTTGCACTGAAAGTGATCATGATAAACGGATCGACATGAAGGAAGCTATCAGGAGAGTAGAAGAGATAAAAGCTTAATTGAGTCAATTACAAAAGGATAGATTTAGTTCACAAGTGGCTCCTCCTTAGGCTGAGATGCTTCAAACAAGCATGGTGTATATGTCAAGATTTCCTGTCGAAAGAACCACACAATAGAGCATCAAAGATTAGTCAGAATGGTGATAGTTTTGTCAAATTGACAGTACTCCATAACTGCCCAAAAAACAACTATTTTGACATTTCATAAAAGAAACCACATTCTCTTTTCTTAGGATAGGAAAAAGGAAACATCGGAAATCGAACAGCCGAGGATGGATTGAACTTGGACCCCAGTATACATATGCACTTTGAAGAACATATGAGTCACCAAGAATTTTGGCTGGCCTGCACCCTTTCCTAAAACTCATCCCTGAATACCAAGAATTCTGACTGGCCTGCATCATTTCCTAAGGCAATACAGAGTTACCCGATGTGGGATGGAGGTAAAGGCTATTGTATTGCCTTAGGAAAGGGTGCAGGCCAGGTGTTCAGGGATTGTGGGATGGAGGTAAAGGCTACAGAGTTACCCGATGTGGGATGGAGGTAAAGGCTATTGTATTGCCTTAGGAAAGGGTGCAGGGATGAGATCCGAACGCGTGATTTCTATAGAACTCTACTCGAAAGATTCCGGCTGACTTGACGGCACCGAATTCCAATAGCCTTTACCTCTCTTTGTCAATAGAACTCTTTCCTAAGACAATTCACTTGATCAAGTGGTTAGTGGGTACCTCTTTCATATTAAATATTCACTTATATGGCAGGGGAGAGACAACTATCTTCCGATGTAGGATTGTCTTAGGAAAGGGTCATATTGGCGAAGAGAGGTAAAGACTACTGAGACTTAGTGCCATCAAGTCAGCTAAAATCCTTCGAGTAGAAGGCTGAAATCCCGTAGCGATTTCTACCCCTTACAATAAACAACTATTTTGGCATTTCTTAAAGAAATCACGTTCTCTTTTTCATTTACACAATGGGTTTCCCTCGTATATATTGTTGATTTTGGAGTTCTCTCGAACAAATTCCTTGTACAGTTTATTTAGTATGTTGGCAAGTAAATGAATTGGTTTTGACCAACAAATTCTTGACACAAGTGCACAAGTTACATTAAAGTGTCGCATACAATTACCAAGAGCCAACTTATATATTACCGCTACAAAGATTATGGTCCCATTTGAATGCCGACCATCTTGGCTAGGAGTGAGAATTTTATTACGAAAGAAAAATGTTATTTGAATTTAAAAATTTGATATTATTTATTGACCTAATGATGTAGTTTTATTAGAATAATTGGATAAATACCAAGTTCTAATGTTTGATGAAGTCCACAATTAATCTAAAGGTCATAGTGAATTATGTCAACAAATTAAGTCCCAATAGCATTACTTATTACGAAATAATTTGAAAGATTTTGACAGTTAGTCAATATCTTAGACCTATGTTATACTCATATTCATACTCACATTGGGTATGTAGAAAAAAAATAAAAATTTATATAATAAAGTACAATACAATTCAAAATTCAAAAGATAAACAAAATGACTTATACTTTTTGTAGTTGAGATCTCTTTAAATTTTATTTTAAAATTAATTCGATGGTTAATATTAACACCCAAAATTTAATAGAAAAAATAGACCCCTAAAAGTGTGTTTGACGTGACTCTTTAAAAGTATTTTTAAAATTTATTTTTGATAAGTACTTAAAAAAAAATAGTATTTGAAATTGCCCTACAACCACCTCCACTACCACCACCATAACTACCCCCACCACTGTACCACCACCACCTCCACCATCACCACTTTCACCGCCCCACCACCATCGTTCCCACTATTACCACCCTCATCACCATTGTTCCACCCTCACCGCCCCACCACTACCCCCACGACCATCACAATTGCCATCATCACCGCCACTATTGTTGTCGTCGCCACTACCCCCATTGTCCCACCACCACCACTGATTGCTACCACCGCCAACACCGACCACTATTGTCCACCGCCGCCACCACCATCGACCACTATCGTCATCTTATTCTTATATTTATTATCATTACTATCATCATCCCATTACCATCGTCACCCACTGTCAGCACTTATCACCACCAGCTATTGTCACCCACCCCCATCACACTTATCACCACCCCCCGTCATCACCCACCATTACAACCACCCACTCCCACCACACTTACTACCATCACCACTACTGCCACCATTTGTCACCACTCATCTCATTGTCGCCTAGAAGCACTCATTGTATTGTCGCTCACCACCACCATTATACTGTCCGCTATCACTGTTATCGCCTCACTACCGTCACTGTCAACTACCATTATTGTTGTACACCACCACCCACACTTATCACCATCGTCGTCACTTACGACTGTCACTACCACCATTATCTCCCAAAATCCACCATCACCACGATCGTCGCCAGCTACCACAATCATTATCGTCTCCCATCATTATTATTACCGCTCATCCTCATTATAATAGGTGTTTAAATTCTTTTTTCTCTCCTATATGTTTGTGATTTAATTTTGAGTGTGAATACAAATATATTTATTGTTGACCAATTTTGTTATTACTCCGTACCTTCAGGCACGAAAAATAACTAGTTCTTAAACATGTTTCTTCTTAAAATAAACTTCATTGTTAAATCAAGACATCTTCCCAAAATTACGTTTATTCATAAAAGTAAACGTGAAATATACACTAATTTTTTTATTAGATTATTGATAGTCACTCACTAAACATAAGAATAGAATAAGCAAGTCAATCCCAACTCCAAAAATGTAATACTTAAAGCAAATAGAATTGAATCAAATTCGAACTAGGTTGAAGAAAAAATTAAACTTGGATTTTTACATAGATAATATAGCCTGAGTTTAAAAATTTAAATACAAGTGAATGGAATTCGGTTCAATTCAACCCTATTTACCACGCTTCCTTTGGATCTTAGAATCGCAGGTTTTGCCCCCCGCGGTTGGCAAAACAATTATTCGTGGCGCTATTACCTGACAAGTGGCCGCACCAACCAACATACAGATACGTGGAATTAGAAATCAATGCTTGATTCGATCTCTCAAGAAAACTAAACGAATCTCTGCGTTTGTGTGTGAAAATTTGAGGAGTGTCGTCAGCCATGTATCGAATGGCGGTGAAGCGATTGCTTAGCATTCCGTCCTTGTGCCGTTACGGGCCTTCCCAAATCCCTCATTTTCGAACCCTTGTTGTGAACCGACCTCGATTTTCAACTTCGGCTACATCTGAGACGTTCCCTAGCCAAAGCCCTAATCAGTTTGGTTCATCATCATCATCATCATCGGCATGGGGAGAAGAAGAAAGGGCTCGTGGCCACGAGAGCCAGTCCTCGAAGGGAACACGGCATAAAGCTCAATACCAAGACGAACAAGCTCGTGTACTCCACGCCTCTCTTCGCCATGTGGTCTGTATTGACTTAGCTCTGTTTCTATTACTCTAATTCAAGATTTATTGCGAGTTTATGATTGCGAATTTCTGAGTTCTGGCTGAACTGCTATCCCCGGCTTTTGAATCAAAAAAAGAAAAAGAGAAATTGCTTGCGTTTTAGGAACACAGTCACTGGAAAAAATATCCTAGTGGGAATCCAAATTCCTGCCAATACTTTTTATTCATACTTTTTGCATCGGCGATTTTTGTTCAATTGTTGAGATAGTGACACCTGACTGAACTTGAAGGGGACGGATGTGTATCCGGCTCATCCCTTCCTATGCTCGAGTCAGTTGGCATTCAAATGAGCAAATATGAGTAATACACAACAAGTTGAGTGTTGTGTGTGTACCTTGGACCCAATTTTTTGGTCTGTCTGTATCTTGAGGGATGAGGACGTGAAATCCAGAGGATGACATCAAGCTAGCCGGCCTAAAACATGTAAGGATGACATGTCAGTAGTTACCCCTACCCTCGAGCCGCACATTTACTAGGCTTAGCCTTAGGGAAGGCGGCCACTCGGGGTCACATGCCACAATGATTACCTCAGTCGGGAGACCAAGCATTTAGTGAGTACTGTCCGGACATTCAACGACTTTTGCCTGTTCCAAAAAAAAAAAAATTACGTTTGCCTGTGAACACCGAGCATTAACTGATGCACCCCGGGACACCTCCGGACTAGTCCATGTAAGCAAGGGACATGCCTTTACTTGGCATTCACGGGATTTGGTGAGGTCCCCATGTAGATGTAACCGCGCACCTAATCATCTCTTGCTACTGGTTGTGTTATTGGGCCCTTTTGTTGGAGCACCATTACTGGTCGGGCTTGGGGTAAGACGTCCCCCAGGGTTTTGCAAATAGTCTCAAGAAAGTTTGAGGGGGTTCAGTCTGATGGTCTGCCTCGATTTGGTCCACCAAGGGGTTGGGTACTCTCGGTGGTACCCATTCTCGTCCACATGTTGTTGACTGATAGGCGTGCCGATTCACCTCCCATCACTTTTCTTTCTAGGGTAGATCACCAGCCACTAGTTCATGTATTACTCACTATTTATGATTGTGTACTGTGATTTATCCAGCATTTTGCAAATTATGCTTTCCGTGAAGGTAATTTTTGCTGAATTTAGTCTCTTTTCCAAAATAATATCAAGCTCACTGTACAATTAGTAGACTGCTGAGGATAAATGAGCCCAAGTTAGTTGAATCAGTACATTGTGTTTGCTTCATGTTTTGCTAGCACAAGATGTTCTGATTTGGAATAATCCTGCCATAGTGGTGTGATTTAGATAATTTCAGTGAAACTATGAAATCCTTCTATGTAAGACCAATTTCATTGCCTGCATGTTTGAAAAATGGATCAAAATCGAACAACCTATCAAAAAACATGGTGGTCTAATTTGATTCCTTGACGTTAAATGTCATGTACATCAACTTCAGAATGTGTTCATTTGATGTGCTATTTGGTTGGCTAATTTGTGATGATCTGTAGACTAGGTTGGGTTGGACTGAAGCAGCCATGATTGCAGGTGCGAGGGAGGTTGGTGTATCCCCCTCTATCGTGGGATCTTTTCATCGAAAAGAAGCTGCTCTAGTAGAGGTAGAACTGCCTTTTTATATTAGTTTGCCACTTCATTTAGATTGCATTTGTTTATGCTTTTAGACAGTAATGGGCTTATTATATGGAAACCTGACTTTTGAGTGTGTTATTTGCTCCTTTCCCCAAAAAAGTTGAATATTTTCAGTCTGTTTCGATTTCTAACACAGCGATCTTACATGATCACTCGTAATGATTGGGTAACTAATGATTTTTCCTTGATTTGTTTCTTCTTAATTTTCATTTGAAATTTTGCTGCTACTTAGGTATTTTTTTAAGATTTCTAGGTCATTGTTTTAGAAGCAAATAACAATAATCTAGGGGGTGGATGGGTGCTAGAAGAAGTTATAAAAATTTGCCATGGGGATCCCAAGAGAAGTGAGTGGTTGTCAGATTTAGAAAAGTGGGAAGCATTTTGTCTGGACTCGACTAAATATAATTACCAAGGTTTGTGTTGGAGTTTGGGCAGTTTTACACATGCAGTGGTTAAATAATGTGAACACTTCATCAGGCTCCTTATGGACTTTCTTCTTGCTGATAAACTGGATTTGTATGTAGAATCCATAGGGTTTCTAGTGCAATGATTATGGTGTTCCTGTTGAACATTGTATTATAAAGAGTTTATTGAGGCATAACATGTGATACAGTTGGTTTGGTGTATAGTGCATACTCCTTTTCTCTTCCTTCGCTTACTGATTTATCGATTTTTTTTTTATCCTTGCTCATCTGTATTCAAGTTTCATGTCTCCGTTGTATCATTTGAGTTCTTTTAATTTATCATCCACAGTTTTTCATGGATGAGTGTTTACAAAGGCTTACTGATATAATTGACTCCGAAGAGGATTTAAGAAACTTGATACCTAGTGAGTGCATTGCAAAACTTGTCAGAACTCGCTTGGAAATGCAGGCTCCCTACATATCAAAGTGGCCTCAAGCTCTTAGCATCCAGGTACTATGTTCTGTATTGTTTTTCCTTTCATTAGATTGCTAATTGCTTGCTTAAATAAAATTAGCTGAACCCTTGGTCGCTTTCATAATTTCTTTGGCATAGGCACATCCGTTCAATGTCCCAACAAGCTTTAAGCAGCGGGCCATGCTGGTTGATGAAATGTGGCATGCCGCTGGTGTTGAGTCCACTGATGTTGATTGGTACGTGAAGCGCACTGTCCTTGGCGGCATATACTCCACAACTGAGGTGTACATGCTGACTGATAGTTCCCCAGGTTGGAAGAATTTTCTTCAGTTGATCCTCTGCTCGCTGTTTGTTGTTTCTTCTCTTCTTACTCTCCTCTCTGGATATGCTTCACCGTAGAATAATATGTTGAAGCCGTGGCCAATTTTTGTTAGACTGAGAAGATATGGGCCCATTTTATATTCATGTGAAGGTGAAGGATGATTTGTCATTGTCGCATTTTCTTCTGCAGATTTTCGTGATACGTGGGCGTTCTTGGATGCTCGAGTTAAAGATGCTTTTGATCTAAAAAATACCATCCAAGAGGTAAGTCTGTATTGGTTATAATGCTTAATGATTCAAGTATGTGTTTTCTTGTATCATGTTGGAATACAGGTTTTCGTAATGGTGACCAACACTTTGGGGTGGTGAAATTTTGCAGGCAAAGTATTTGGCAGAAGCGGTTGGTGCAGGCATGGGAGGTTCCCTGCAAGGTTTCATGAAGAGAGCTTTTCAAGGTTAAAACATTAATGGAATTATCGTCTGGAGGATTTCTGCATCAAGCATGTCCTTTTTTTTTTTTTTTTGGGGGGGGGGGGGGGGGTGGTTATTTTTTCTCTCTTTATTGTTGGTTGCCTTTGAACAAATATTGAGACCGGAGGATTTGTCATTTTTGTTTGGGTAATATTTTGATTTTCTCTCAATTTGGCAGCGGAATGGAAGGAATTTGTATGTATCACACGAAGTATTCGTTGGGGTTGGCGTATGTGTATTAGATACGATATTCGTCGGATATGTATTAAATACACCATATACTTATTCGATAAAAATAAAATATTTTGATATTTCATAGATATTTTTGTATTCGAGCGACATGTATAATTTTTAATTTAATCTTTAATATCACTTTTCAAATTCACATACTATACGATAGATTAACAACAATTCATACTAGTTTGAAAGAAGACACATTAGTATTTTCTGTAAAATATTATCTATTATTTCATACCAAAATAGCATAAAATAAATTTATTGTATTATAATTTTAGTAACAAATACTTCTAAACAAATCAATTAATTAAATATTAGTTTTGATTTCTTATTGAATATTTCATAATGATATGGTATATACTTTTTTGAAACTAAAAAAAAAAAAATACTAATTTTTTCTTATTATGTTAAAAAATTATTAAAATATATAATTTTTAAATCTGCAAATAATAGTAAAATAATGAAATATATTTTTTTAATAGATATATTTTAGTCGTATTCATATTCTATTTTGTAGAATTTATTGTACCGTTATATTCTTATCGTATCGTATTCATGTTTTATCGAGTATATATCAAAAATATTTTCACTATTTTGGACTTATCTACTGTATCAAAATGTTATGTTGTGGTATACCCCATTCCAATGATGAGTTAAAAACATGTAATTGTCTTAGCATAACCACAATGTCATGTATTGCACATTATGTGATTATTACAAGATAACATCATACAATCAAATGCATTTCTATCATAAACATCATTCTCCCACTCCTTCCCTCAGGTTTTATTTATTTTCCCTCCTGCTGAAGAAAGGCTATCTCTGCTCTCTACCTAAGCCCCAAACTTAAAAGTTCAATACGACTGAGATTTTCTCAGTTTTCTTCCAAGGATCAATCACTTGCATAATGGAATTTCATTGTGTTGTTTCAAGAGTCCAACCATGACCCACAGTGAAATGTACACGGGCGTAGACCATAAACAGATTCGGATACTGTCTCTATTATGGACCATCACATTCGGAAGAAGTACTGAGTGGTCACTTACTTTGCTGATCGAGAACATTACAACCCAATGTAAAATATCTGAAAACAATAAGCATAAGGTCAGGTAATCAAGTAGGTAGAACTCATGCCTTCAAATGAACAAAAAAAGGGGCACAAGAGGGTTAAAAGAAAAAAACGACAATGAGATTGAAGTAATTACCATGTAGTATTTGCACCTCTGTCTAAGGAAAAGACTGACTATATCTCCAGAACAATAACTGCAACTTAAAGAATACACCCAATCAGCTTAGAAGTCCTGTATCACATACATATACATATATATGTGTGTGTGTCATATATGGACATGGTGAAGTATCAGCATATTAGGGACTTACATTCAGAATCTGTCTTGACCCATTTACTTCCATCTTGATGCATTTCATCTTCACTGTCTGTCTTGGACATATGTCTGTTCTCCAAGTATTTCTTTCCCGTCACCTTTGGACTAGAACTTTGGGGATATATCTTTTTATGCAGCATTGCTCTTAAAATCTGGAAACATAAATTAACAACAGACAGAAAAGAACAACTTTAGGATTCAAGATCAAGGTTATCTTGGATAAGAAAATCTGATAATCCTCCTACAGCCCAGAAAAAAAGAATAAATGAAACTAATAAACAGGAAAACATTGAAGAAGGAAAGTCCCCTTCTACATGACAGATGCAATGAACATTTGCCTGTATGGATGTATCGTGCACTCTTGTAGATTTATGTTCATACCTTCTCCATCCTTGAGTACTTGTCGATTCTTGATTCTGGAAGTGAATCTCTTAAACTGGGAGTTGGTGTGAGCACAAACCCTCTTCTGCATAGAAACATCTTCTTGAGTAGAAAAGATAGTGATTTTTTGCTAATGTCATTGCTTGTGTTGTCCAACTGAATATCTTTTCCTTTACTGAGAACTACATTGGTGCTATGCTGGAGAGGACTCTCTTTTTCTGCTAACTCATCACAAACTGTCTCACCAGTAGTTCTTTCAACCTCCTCCAAGCATAGGCAATTGAAGAATTTCTCCAATGGAAGATCATGAGTTTCTAAATCCTCTTCCAAGCCAGATTCAACTGGGACTTGGTTATGCAGTATTAGTTCCAACTCCTTCTGAAGTTCTCTGATTTCTTCAGAGACAATGTCTTGTTGATGATCTTGACAAGAATTTTGGCTCCCCTGAAGATTGCACCTCTCTGGATCTTCTTTTTTCACACTTCCGAATGTCCCAATTGCAAGCAATCCATGAGGCCAGTCACTGAATTCTTCTTTGCAAGGCTTTTGCAGCCTAATTTCTATAATCAGATGAAAACGAAACTATAATAAATAATGCCAAACCAGGCACTAGCTATATGCAGATGAAGTAGGTACAATAACAAGCAATGACCCATGTAGATTATGTATAAATTCAGAAGTTCATATGGCATACACTTTGTCGGAAGAGATTGGAAGAAATACGCGCTAAAGAGCACGTGATCTCTTAATCCCAGAAGTTTACCATTTTAGAATCCTTAGGACTTTTGACTGCAACAAATGATCAGAGCATTGGTTCACACAGAAATGATTAATTCTACACTCTAATGGAATCAAGGAAGCAAAATCCATATGAATTATGATCCGTTATGATTGACACCATCACTGTATCAGCGTTTGCAATTCCTTTCTAGAACTTGAATACATCTTAGTAGAAACAGGATATTCAGAAACTATTTGCATACAATTAATAATAGAATATCTTCATTACAAATTAAGGATTGTATGTAGATATGCATAGCTCTCTTGCACTTTAATTGTTTCTCGTCATTAACAAGCAACAGAAGCTTAAACAAGCAAACATTCAAACATACAATTGATCAAACAAGTAGGAGAATCAATGAACACTTACGATTAGCTGATACTGAATTCGGTCTTCTGGTTGCTTGCTTCCCATTGAGCTTGCTTTGCATCCAACCAAAGATCTGAAATCAAACATGTAATATGTTATTTTGTTAACAAAAATGTACTTAGAATGATGGGTGGGATGTGCCAATATGAATTCTCTGTCTCACCTTCATTTGGAGAGACTGTGAGAGATCAACTAAGAGCTCTTTCGAAAGTGCTATGAGGTAGGATGTGATTGGGGTGGGGTGGGTTTAGAGAATGACAGGCATGGATGGAAACTGTTAAATAGAGGTGAGAGGTAGTCATATATATTCAACTGCCAAGCTGGTTACTGGTTCAAGTTCCCATATGCGGCCCTTTTGCCGCTCTTTTTACACCTTTTTATCCCAACTACTTTGTTCCTTCCCCAGTATTACTATAATCCACTCTTCCTTTAGCAACACAGTATGCAATACTTAGAAACATAGGCAGATAATTAGTACCTTATTATCCTTCTCCTCCATGCTAACATACTAGTTATTATCCATTTATTTTCATTGAAAAGTTAAGGACTTTTACTGGTGGAACATACCTGCCCTCCTCATACTTTGTTTTAAATAACCCCTTGAACTTTCACTTGTCCTAGTTTGCCCCCCTTATCGTTAAGATTAATTGTTAAACGAGACAAATTAACAATTAATCTTAACAAAATCTATCTCAATTAGTGGTTATTGTTAACAGAATCAATCTTGTTCATTGAAATTCAAAATTATACAAGTTATCCAAGTACTGTATTTGAAGAAATTATAGAGGGAATCTGAATCTAATTTTTTTGGGGGCTAAGAGCATCAAATTATACCCTATCCTCTGATTTGATTCCTGCTAATATATTGGAGGAGAACCTGTTTTGGATATGAAGGAAGATCAGCATTTGGCAGAATGTTTTAGATTTGACCCTATATAGCTTAATTTGGCAATTGTTTGTGACATGATGAGGTCATGGCTTGGTCCATCTCATGGACCCTATCTGACTCAGAATCATCCATAAATCACAAGCGATAAAGTTATTAAAGTGCCCTCCTCTACTATTCTAACTTCATTCCAATTAAATTCTAGAAAACCAATGTGAAGAACCTAACTCTTTCTGCTGTATTCTCAACAATTCCACACTTTCCAGCATTACAATAGAAAATTTATAAGCCCATATAGCCCCTTGTCCTTGTTCCTGCCACCCAGCATAAAATAGGCAGGATATGGCAGCAAGTTGAGATCTGATTGTTTAGTGCACGAGTCTATTTTCATTTTCTATTCTCAACTTTTAAAGCTTTTACCAGTCTCCTGCCATGTAGAATTTGAGGAGAGTAGGTATATACAGCCTTCACCTTATATGCAAAAAAAACAAGAAGGTATTTTTTGGAATTCAATTCAGTCGCACCCAAATCATAATAAAGCAACTTGGGAGAGTTCAAGTGGTAATAAGAAACGAACCGTGAATTTAGATATTCTGAGTTCAAAATTTAACAATCTCTTGGGTCAAGTTATGAGAGATTTATTCCTTATGAATATTCTAATTTTAACGTGGATGACTTATTTTTGACCAGACTAAAGAGAAGATTAGTCAAATTGTACATAAATTGGTTCAAACAGAATTAACCATTGAACCAAAAAAAATACTAGAACAACCTTATAACTGTACAAAGACCATCTCTCATATTCACCTTGTTAAAACAGTTCAAAAAGTCATCAACTATGCGGTGCCATGGGCATGTATGTATGTCTGTGAATGTATATATATATATGTGTATATGTATATGCGAGAGAAGACAAAACAATAAGAGACAGAAATCTGATGAATGACAGTGTCAAGAGCATGGAGAAGAAGGGTTAAGTAGGAAAAGGCAGGCCATGTTCCCGTGGGGATGTCCCTCACTAACCGAACCAACCGTTCTTCTTGAACCTCACCACCCCCACTACCAAATCAACTCGACTTGATATGGATGGGGTAGCCCCTTGTTATTTCTTAAACAGACCCTCCTCCAGATCTTACTGCTTGGACAATGTTCCAAATTGCCCACTCAACCTCAATGATGTAAATCAAAATATTTTGAGTTCAAATTTTAATAACTCTTTTGAGATCAAGTTATTAGGATTTTATTTCTCGTAAATATTCTATTCTCGGCGTTGATGGTCAACTTTTGATCATACTAGAGAGAGAATTAATTAAAATATACATAAACTGATCCGAATATCCACCCCTAATCATTGAACTAAAAAAACAAATTGCCCACTAGATCTCTTAGGCTCCTACAGGTGTTTTCTAGAGGAACACAATTTAAGCAATAATGAGTTGAGTTCCACAACCGTCCATGCAGCTGAACATCACATGGATTACTCGAGGATTGGTTTTATCATCCAAACACATTCTCAGAAATTCACATTAATATGTACATGTTGGGCTTCTTTTATATGTTTGGTTGAAGAGCTTCTATACATCGTTTGAGTCACAAGTTTAGTCCAAACAACATGATTGTTCGATTAAACGTGTGTTCTCTAATTTACGACTAAAAGCCATGCAGGTCTCATCAACCATACATCATGCAGCATGTTATGAGCTCATCATAATCTTACAATATGCCGAAGACACTTTCGTACAACTTGGTTTCCTTCAAAAAATATATGTATATATATAATCTCAAACCCACCTGCTATTTTCATCTTCGTGTCCAACTTTGATACAAGTATGTCAAACAAAATCAAAAACCCTGAAATCTATGGCTTGGCCTGCAATTTCTCTTGCTGGAATTCCCATTGGACAGTGGACACCACCCAGGCAGGCACGTGAAGTTGTCCATAGCATCACATGGGTCCATTCCATGCCATCTCTGTAAAACGAATTTAAGTTTACCTGGGCAATTGATCCTTTGCTTCTGCAAGTGGGTATGTCTGTGGGGGGTTGCCGGGGGCTTGCTGGCCTTCGTGTCAAATGAAAAAATTCTGATGAATGTTCATCGGACTGTACCACACCAACACGTGTGTAAGTCAAAAGTTTTCAATGTTAATCATATGATCCCCATGCTCTCTTCTCTATGCGGTTCTTTGGTAATAGTATTAAGAATCGCTTGATGTGTTTTCGAAAAAATAACTAGCCTTATTATTGACTATTTTCTAACAACTTGATTACTTAATTCATATTTCATGTGTACATGGCTCTCACGGAAAATATTGGGTATAACGGTAACAACACGTCATTAATATAATGTGGTGTCATCATTTAATTGCAAACAACAAATAAAATTGATAAATCCTACAATTCCAACATGACAATTATTAGATTAAGTGATTATTAGTAGTTATAATTCAAACGGTGGATAATCAAAGAGGAAGAATGCTTTAAGCATAAATAACTTATACATAATATTTCTTTTCTATGAATACATAAATAAATACATGTAAATTTTAAACATGTTTTATTCAATGTCCTATTTCAATCGTAAAAATGCAAGACGGTCAATATCTATCCCTTCCCAGAAATATAACAAGTCAAACACCCACCACCCTCTTAGATCCGGATCCAAAAATTTTACCCGACTGATGGGCTTAAAACTTTTAAATAAGTCTAAGGAGGCAAGATTGAGGATTTCCATAACTAATATACTAAGACTATTCAAAACTTAGGAGACCATCACCCTTAGATTCATCTTTGATTGTCTTTTTATATCTAAGGATTCTCTCTTTCTTCATTACTTACTAAGGGTGTTTGATCCATTGTGTAAAAATAAATATGTGCCTAGATCTGAGTAATCATTTCTACATTATGTCTTTCTCTACTTTCATCAAATGGTGATTCTCCTGATTAATTAAACCCTAAGTTCACATTCCATTTTGTATATTTCTTTTTTTTTATCGTCAATACTGCTATATTGACTAAAGTTTCTTATTAAGTTTTTCATTTTAAGTGATATGACACAGTTTTCACTATTAAATAAGTGAGTTTCATTAATATTCGGAACGTTGTTGATATTCAAATCATGTAGGTCAAAATGAACAATACTATTTGAATTTAAAAATTTGACTTTATTTGCTGACTTAATTCACTATTACTTTTGAATTTATTTTGGGTCCCATAAAATATTAGAACTTGATGTTGATCTAACAATTTCAATGAAACCCGCATTATTAGATCAACAAATAAAATCAATTTTTTAGGTCTAAATAGCGTTACTTGATCAAAATACACAAGAAGAAATCCGCATTTTTACACTCTAAGTTACCCAACCGATGAACCAAATTCCTTGAGATTTAGACCAGAGGCAATGGAAGAGGGTCTCCACTCGACTAAACACACCTTATTCAAGAATAGTGTGTGCAGTTTCAAAAACAAAAACAAAAACTAAACAATGTTTGAGAAAATGTTGTGTGCTTATAAGCTATCAGGTCGTACTACTATTGCCACATTCAATGAAAAATTAACACAAAATTTGTTTGTCGAATCCACAAGTTGATTTTCTCAACAAAAAAAAAAAACTGACAAACTTCACCGGTGCATGGCGCAATATCCGGTAAGCACACTATATTTTCGGAGTACTTGGAATTTGGAAACTCTCGACATAACTGTACCAAAGTGCAAAGTTTTAGAGTGAAGCAACAGCTAAGTGTCTAGTTTTACGTGAGACAGGCAACAAGTTATACTTGGAAACCTTCGACATGACTTTCCCAAAGTGGAAAGTCTTACAATTAAGCAAGCCATACGAGATTACGTGAAACATCGATCTCAGAATTACCCATGTTTGTTTTTCAATCATCTGAGATCTACACTACTTTTGTGACTGCAGGGTGCTTTATATTTTATTCTTTTTCGGGCCGGGAGGCACTGCATCTATCTCACATGAAATAGGTGCTCTTGCCTATGTATACAAGCCAAGTTGCTGGCTTTAAATATGAAGACTTTGCATGGTAAACATATTTCTTTCTTCTTTTTTTAACTAGAAGCTCACATCTTGATGTCCAATACAAGGGCCGGCTGAAACTATAAGCAAGTGAAATGCTTGCTTAAGGTCTAAAAAATGAGGGGTCCCAAATTAAAAATATTATGAAATAAGGGGCCTAAAAAGATAATAAGTTTGATTCTCTCTTATTTTCTTTAAATTTTTACACTCTTCCACCAAATTTTACACTCTTTAAATGTGAACTTACACTCTTCCACCGAATTCACAATTTGGGTTCAACCCAAAATTATAATATATATATATATATATATACACACACACACATGCACACAATTTAAGTGTATTTTAGGTTTTTATTGAATTTAAATTGATTAAGCTATTATGTCATGCCCAAAATTAGTTAACCCAAACTAATCTGAGTTAGGCCCAAAATTAACTTGGCAATACTCGAATTGGAAGTTAGGCTCGGTTGGATTAGGGTTAAAAGTTTTACAACTTAGGTTGGGTATGAATTGATGCTCTAATCCACTTGAATTATAATCCTAGCCTCAACATTATGTTTGGTACACGATAATACTTTTTTGTGAAATTAAAAAAAAAAAAAAAATCAGAATTGAGTGAACCTTACCCAGACCCCAAACCCAGTCTCAAATCTGGCCTCAAACACTGAACTCAAACTAGGGCCCGATCTTAACCCGACCCAGATCCAGCTCGAACCCAAACCCGTTCCTAATCCTTGGACTCCGTACTTGAGTTGGGTGAAAGTGGAGATGGGATTGTGGTTAGTCTGGTGGTGCTTGGGAATGATGCTGGCGACGAATGGTGGCCGGTTATGGATAATACCATCTCATCCAAATGAATGACTAGACATGTACTGGTGGTAATGAAAGTGCGACAAATCAAACTTTAGCATAAAAGAACATTCCTCAGGCAAAGTACAATAATATAAAGCTGTTTCAGGGATGTTCCATCCAGTATTATACGGTTAGATACGGCAATTCAGTTGTAAACCTTCAATTCTATCGTCAAATATTTGCAAGATTCAACAGCTTTACAGAGGTTAAAACCTTGGGGAATTTACGTGAGGTCCAAGAAAATTTGTAAGCACGTTTACATGTATAATAAGTAGAGAATATTGTAGCACAAACATACAACTGCTATTTGGCAGGTTTCATCATGTAATCCTACTCATCCATCGTGTCCACAACAGCATAGTTCACAACAACTGAAGCAACCAAAACAGGCAAGGGCACCGCATAACTGTGTGAGTGCGATTGCACATCGGTCATTCATCCGTGAACAAATCTGGATGCAGCACATGCAACAGCAGTGGCTGCACATCTTGCCACAACAGTTTGAAGCTGCCTTCACGAGAATTTCTGCAGGCTCTGGCGATTTTGTTTCATCAGCACCAGGAGGAAGGTTTTCGGAAGTGGCTGTCAAGTTACCAAAACCAACCCCAAGGTTTCGCAGTACCATCATTTTCTGGCGTTTTGTATCCTCCATTTTCTGAGGCTCCGTTTTACTGGGAACCTGTTTTGGTGTATCTTTCAATTAGCATCAAAATGGTTGTGCATGGTCCACTCTTGTCAATGATAGTAAGTCATAACAACATGGCAGAAAACAGGTTAACTCTCCGTCACCTGTCTCAATTTATGTATACCAGATATCAACATAAATCCCAGCCATTAACAATACACATTTTTAGGACCATCGATACTTATTATTCATCTGACTCGTATGATATCCATGTAAAGACCCATATATATTATATTCGTTGGACCCAAATTACACTACATTCATCAATAACAACATAGCAACCTTTGCAGTGATTCTCTAAAGTTTGTGTATTGCCTAGATGTCCTGAGTACAAGGGTTTGTTTCAAGCAAACGAAAGATGTGTGATAGAAATTCATGCAGCAAATGTCGCAGGTATATTTTATTTGCAAAAAAATTGATGCGATTTGGAAGGCTATGCCCAAAATGACCGCAAGCAAAAATACACATACCATTGTACATTGAAGGTAATACAATACCTTGGGTATGCCAGCTGATTCTGTGGCTTTCTTCCCCTTCTCGGTCTCAGTCAAAATCATACAGGTATACTCGGAAACAATGCCATTTTGTACGCTCATTTTTGCTACCTGCCAATAGAAGTAAAACAGCTTAGGCAATCTTTTCAAATGCAGCAGACAATTATTGGCAAATGAATAATCCAAGTCTGATCTGAAAAATGACCTTCTCCTGAAGCTCTTTATCTTCTGAAAACCATGCCTGAGCCGTAAGAAGATCAATCTGTTGCTTTGCAAGTACCTGTTTGACAAAGCAAAACTAAATAACAGACATGATAGAGAGTGCACTACCACGCAGATTGAGGATATAAACCAAAAGGAATGAATAAGTAATAAACCAGAAAAGATGGAACTGAACAAGTTTCCACAACTCATAAACAAGGACTGTCATCATGAAAAAATGGTATGGAATCCAACAATAAGTACATATCTAACTGAATCTATCAGGCAACACATCAATGAAGGAATCAACTTGGGATTGAATAAGGTCATCCGATACATGGATTCTCCAATATTTATTACCATCAATAGTTAGCCTCATGTTGGATACTGGACTCATTGTTAATCATAAACTATACGAGGTAACTAGGTTACCAAAAAACTTGGAACTGGTTAATGCAGAAAGAGTAATCTTCATCTGAGAGGCTCCTTAATCTATCAATCAATCACCATCATTTAGTTGACTTCACAGGTATAGATTCTTGTCATGAAACTTAAAATCATGTATATGTAACATCATCAATGATTTACAATTACTGATGAGTATTAACAGCATCAAGGATTTCAATAAGCAAAATTAGAAAGTTCTTGAATGCCATGAAAAAGGTGTTCCATGCTAGTACTCTTCTCATGAAGTCACCAGAATAACATGAATACAGATTGCATAATAAATAATAAAACCTCATAAGTAGCATCCTCACCTTGTCCAGAGGTATGTCCTTTGCCTCTTGTACCTTCAGGTCTACAGTAAAACTGCTCATATCTGCAAGCTTACCTATAGCTTTAAGATTTTCAGGAAACTCTCCCCGGTATCTGCCGGATACAATCAACAGGCATTCAGATGAAAGGTCTGGAATACGAGAAGGATATACCTGTCACGAGGATCGTGAAAATGCCTTGTTAAATCGTAAAATGAGAATCTATTACAGCAAAGGTAAAAATAGTTTACCAATATACAAGATGGATCCACTAGAGGATAAAAACTAAAATATGCACATATTATGACCATAAGAAAGGATGAACTTTTTGGACATGCTCAGCAAAATCATGCAAGGTTTAGGAAGATGGTAGCTGAGTGACATGTAAAGGGAAAGCAAATGATGCTTTCGTGGTTTGATGATGTTGAAAAATTCGCAAAATTAGGAAGACAGATCAGTACATAGCATACCTCAAGATCATCAAGATTATCCAGATTGTCAATGGCTATATTTGCCAGAATGGTGGATGCAGCTCTGGCAAATAGACCTTCAATTCGAACCTCGATCATATCTGACCAAATGCGAATTTAAATTTATAAGAAAAAAAAAAGAAGAATTAAGTTTTCAAGAAGCATCTGCAAACTTCCAATGAAACTCACGGTTGATACCATTTCCCTTCACCACCTCCCTAAATAGTTAGTCTATTTGTACTTCAATCACTGAATGGGTAAACTGATTTAGTACATCCTCTACCACTAAACCTGTGCAACATTCCAGTTACATGCCAAAGGCCACTGAATTCAAGATTTCTGGATTTCTAGTCCACTGTCCATCTCTATCTAGCAATTCTTTAGCTAAAAAATGTGAACTGCAGCATCAGGGGCGATCCACTAGATGGTGTTCCCAGAAGATACACAGAAATCATTTGTATCAACTCCCCCCAGCAATCTATAAAGTTCAATGCTCTCATCCAACAAAGCAGTAGTCTACAGGTCTAGTGACCTAGCATGCATCGACAAGCTAAGGAAGATCTTAACCATCAGGTTTTACCAAGGAGCGTGAGTTCTTGTAGCAGAAAAGGGTTGAAAGAGTAATATCGACAGTTCAAACAACCTGTTGTCCATCCAGAGAAGTATCTGGCTGATGCGGGAAAAAGGATTTTTATTTGGAAGTTTGGCTCAAAAAATAGAGGCTTGCCCCCACATAAAACTCAAAGAAGTTAGATTGAAGTACATCATTATTCCTCTAGATCCGTAGGTTAGAGGTTCTATATCAAATTAGATCATATAAACTTTATTGAAGGGAAATAAAAATCGTTGGTTATATACATGGAACAAAACTATATCAATCCGGAAAACATAACGAAAATAAGCACCAAATTCAGAAATCATCTGTTTGTGCCACACCGAAATATCATAAAAGGCAATTGAACTGAGAGTTTCCAAAATTCAGCCCTGCTATTAGCACCATATTAGAAAGAGAGGATCTTTTCAAGTCTACAATGTAAAAGTACGTAACTTACCTGCATCATAAGCAGCATCATGATGGCCTCTGCCAATCATTGCAAGCATTCGCAAGAAATAGTGGTTACAGAATGAACCTGGGATATTTTCAAATGAGAAGTCCACTAAATGGTCCAGAAAAGAAAGGCAACATTATGCCTCCAAATGCAGAAAAAATAATATTATATGAATCTCTTCAGATATTGTCATTAGACAAAGTCAACATAAGCTAGCAAAAATATAAAGCATGACAATAATGTATGATCTGGTAGATTTAGAATCATCAAAATAAATTCAACTATCAGGATTTAAGTCATCTTGTGCTCCTGACAATGTTCACCCATGGATAGCTTTTGCCCGGGTAACAAAAAGAGAGCAACAAGTGAGTTAGAAGGACCATGAATGATTCTCACTTCATAGAGGGTAAGGCCCCAATCAGTACTAACACTGCGAGTGGCACATGTGCAAGGTTGGGAGAAGAGATGCTTCGAAGAAAGAAAAAAGAAAAAGCAAAATAGAATTTATGTTCTCAAGTCGTCCTAAAAAATTCTCACAAGGTTTAACACTGTAATAGGCTAATAGCTAATATCCACATACCCACACCCACCCCAACCAAGTATTGAAATAATAAACAAGAGTTTCTGAAGCACAATCATAATGTTAGATGAAGAAGCTTAACTACAAATTATTACCTATGCCAAAGGTGTAAATACGTGGGCATATCGATCCTTGATTTCTTAGATTACTTTTCATAACATCACATATGTGTCTCTCATCTTCAACAGCTCCGTCAGTAATAAGGAAAATAATAGGAATGCAATTGCTAGCATTGGATAACATCTCAATGGCCTGAGACATGAGACAAATAGAATCCCAATTAGACTTGCCATAACAGGATGACAGTAAACAATTTCACAAAAGGTCAAAATGAAAGAAAAACTTGGTTGATCAGTTTGAATCGAAGAAAAGTGGTAACCCTGCCACCATACATTCTAAATATCATCTTCCATATGGCAACATAGTAAACAGAAGAAGAAGATTATTTCGTAAAAGGTCAACTGAACTACGCAAATGTTAGGTACTATCTGATCTTTGTCTCAATGCTTCTGCATGTGTCAAATGCTTTTATCTTTCTATTTGATGTTATTAATAAATCAATACCACATAACTGATCCACATACTAAGATATGCTATTTTTTTTTACAGTAGGTATATGTAACTAGTTTCAAAGAGAATTCACTTTATTTAAGAAAAGTAGACACTAAAAGAAAGGTCTATCGGACTATACATACATGCATCAACTAACAGTGAAATCTGTAAGGGTCAAAACTATGTGAGAATCAGATGAGACCTGATTTAGGGGAAGCAAAATGTTTGTATCGCCTCCACCAATGAAGTTCATGCTGATCCACTGAGTGGCATTTTCAATTGCTTCCTTGGTAGCAAACTCCAGAGATGACGAAAATAGGTAACTCTCTCCATTAAATGCTATTACACTAAATGAGTCTTCTGGATCAAGCTTCAAGAGTGCTGCTGACAGTGCATTCTTTGTATCCTCAAGTGGCTTTCCACGCATGCTTCCACTTATGTCAACAACAAATACCACATCCTTTCTAAACACCTACCAAAACCAAATAAAAACACATGATACAAACATCATAAAACTCCAGTGAAACCAAAATTAGAATACATATTTGTAAGGAGATAATGAAAAGAAAATTTTGAGATAGAGAATAAAGACAACCCAGATCCACTGTAGGAGAAGGAAGGCTACTGGAGATATTTTTTATAAGATAAGCATATGTATGAAGACCGTCTATATCTAAATGAATCCATCAAGCTTGTTTCATGACCCTTTTCCTCTTGATGCACAGAATCAAAATACACAGAAATAGGTATTAAACAAACCTTTCTACTCTGCCGGTCTCCAGGAAAAAGATGCAAGCAGAACATCTGTCTTTGATCAATGTCAAGTACTGATGGAGATTGCAAAAGCACATTTCCAAATATATGGCTTAGAGAAACCTGACATGTAGATGCAAGGAAGATCAGTTTCTTTAAACTCCAAATAGGAAAAGTGTGCCCATGCATATCTAGGATGATTAAGCTTCAGCATATAAACCAGTGGCATGCTCTGTGGATGTACTGGGATAGCAGACAAGTGAAAGGAATACATCATAGACATACAGATAGGGTCTTACAGTATATGTGAAGACAAAGTCACTACTTGACCAAGTAAGAACTTCTGATTCATATATGAAGCCCAACCTTCCCGCGTGGCGTCTAAGTTCCTAAATATACAAAAACATTAAATAATGCGTGTCACTTCATTTTTCACTAAAAAATAAGGAGAACTCAGAATTCGGGTAAAGCTGCACCTTTAGAGGATGACTAGTTGTCTTACACAAAACTTCAGTTCCAGGACCAGAGTTAACATTCAGGTGTATCTTTTCCTTTTTTGAAATTTTCTTTCCAGCAGGCGTGACATACTCTGGAAAATGAAATGGTATGCTCAAGGTGAATTGGTCGTTGTGATACAATAACTTTTGAGACCACCTAACTTTGATTGATATATTGGAACCCCCATCAACCTGCAAATGTGTGTTCATGTAATTTTAAAAAAAATGGAAGAATTACATAACTCTAAATCATGACAAATAAAAAAATCATTTCATACAATTAGTACTTGCCTGGGGTATTGTAAAAGTAAAAATATGGGGTTTCAAAAAGCCTTCACTTTCAGCTTTGGCTACCTTCTCTGCGTCCTTTTTATCATCCAAGGCAAGCAGTTGACTACAATATGATTTCCTCGGTGCATCAACCTCAACACCTAGAATTGAACCCTGTTAGCCAAATGATTATATTACTTGAGAACAAAAGATGAGCAACATTTAACGTTAGCGAATGTGTGCATGAACACAGCATCCCCGTAAAATAAGCACAATAGAAGCACTAGTAGTGAACCCTCCATTTCAGAGTTTCAGATAGCAAAAACAGAAAATGGTAGTAGAAAAATGCAAGGGTCAAGAAATGTGATGTTTTGAAGTTATCACCTCATGCTCAAACCCTAAACAATCATCTGACAAAGCAATTTGGAAAGAAAGATTGTGGTACTATTTGA
The DNA here is from genome assembly GCA_963454935.2 of Ilex paraguariensis. Lineage (NCBI taxonomy): Eukaryota > Viridiplantae > Streptophyta > Magnoliopsida > Aquifoliales > Aquifoliaceae > Ilex > Ilex paraguariensis. Next base: position 634,136 of record CAUOFW020002647.1, read on the forward strand.
AGATAAATATACCCTAATTTCTGACATACTACTTAATGAGTAGAAAGAAACTGACCTCTAGTAACTCTAGCTAGCACGGTGAAGAAAACCTACCATTGGCATGCACTTTAATAGCCAAAAAATGAATGATCGTGGAAGACAAGAAGTTCAAGATAAACATTCCAAAACTCAATCAAAACCAGAGACATGCTAGTGCTTCCCATCACATACCAACAGTTATACAATGTAAACTCATGTCAGATCATTTTATCCAACTCAAGAAGTTTATAAAGTTCTCTCACTGAAGTCCACAAAAATTAGAAATTATATTTGGCACCCCAGTCAACACATGATGAAACCACTCGTTCAGGAAATTAGAAAGATATTCATGAAGAAAACTCTAAATTCAACTTGAACGTGTAAGGGGCCACAGGCTACCACCATAAACAAATTCTCATTTTTTTCCCTCCTGATCACGCATGTGATAGAAGACATAATTGTTCACAAAATTTACACCACCAATAACTCCTGATATTTTTCAAAGAATCACTCCAGGAATGTCAAGAACAAGCCACATATTCACGATTACATAGATTCCAACCTCAAGTTCTGAAAAAGACTGCTGCTTTTCAACCTAGAGAAATAAATTGAACCAAAAAATTGCACTTTTTATCTCCCAGTCCATTCTCCCCCCAATTCTCTAGTTCCTTTGAAATAAAAGGTGAAGGATACAATAAAAGGGTCAAGAGTATGGTTTTCTACATCATTTTCATGTCAACCTCAATTGTGTGAAAAAACGTTCATTTTCATGTATCCTCAATAACGAAAACGTAACAATAAAACGCAATTCTTTATTACATTTCTCAGGCACCGGAAAGAAAACTGAAGAAAAAAATCAATTAAAGAACTTAAAAAATGAAAATCACAATTGATGAATGAATCAAACTTCTCACCTGTTCACCCATAGGAACCGCAATCCGACAATCACAGCTCCGACTTCCCATAACACAATGCACCCTCCATGAACCGGAGATCGTCACGAACGCCGTGTCCAAATGACAATCAATTTCCAGCTCTACTCCATTCATCTGAAGCGGAATCAATGCCGGTGGATCACACCTGCCGTGCACGTGAGGCTGGTAGCTAGGAATATCAGGATTGTCCACGATTGCCGGATCTCCGATCACCGCATACACCATCACCGACGTCGGTAAATACGAGTGCACAGACTTCTCCATCGCAGTCATTGGCTTCGGAGGCGCCACGGCCCTGTCTTTACCGAAATAAATCCGTTTCGAGAGTCTCAAGCCGTCGTCGACAGCTTTTACGAATTCCTCCGCCATAAGGTGGTGGTGCGGTGGCTTAACGGTGACGGCGGATGTTGTTAGGGTTTTGGGAGTTGGGGAAAATGGGGATACAAATATCGGAATATGAAAATTTTAGGGTGTTTTCACGAGTAACTCTGGAGCTCGGTTTTCATGGAAAGTGACCGACGTTTCGGTTTGGATGTAAATACATAAATAATATTTGGGAGAAAGATACGGACGTTAACATAGTGGAACGGAACAAGGCGGTCCCAGTTACCGTTATTCGTACGCTCGTCCGAGCTGTAATTTTGTATTTTTTTGGGGGGTTTTTATAAATAAAGGATAATCACAAATTGTATCCCGCAGGATTGTTTGAATCTTAATCTGTATTTTTAAAGATAAAAAATTTTAATTTATACACTCAAAAATAAAAATTTATATCAATGCGCACCTAAAACTAACAGTTGTCAATTTGCCTTCTAAAACTAATTAGATAAATTATATTTAGATCTTTTCATACTTGTCATTTTATCATTTGGACCTCTGCAAATTTAGAATATTACTGATATACCTCTTGACCTTTGTACACGTGTAACACATAACTTATTGTCATTGATATTTATTAATATAATTGTTAAAAAATATGATTTTATTCTTAAAAAATTATAATTTTCAAACTATCCTTTATTTTGAGGTCATTATACTCTAAAGTTTACAATCAAACTTACCATTTGAATATCTAATATAATGCAGATATTTATATAATGTTCTTTATATCTAATACAATACATTATGTAAACAGAATTATTTAGATGTTTAATTAAGGAGGGAATATTTTTAGTTATATTTGAATTCTAAAGGGATGTAACTGTAATATTTTAAATATGAAGGGTTTAGGTGATTAAGTGATAAGTACGAGGAGATTTATGTGTAATTTATCTATTTAGTTTTAAATGACAAACTGACGATTATTAGCTTGAAGTGCGCATTAATATAAATTTTTATTTTTGAGGGTATAAATTAAATTTTTTGATATTTTAAAAGTATAAATTAGAATTTGAACCATTTTTTGTAATTTGAAAATAACCCTATAAATAAATAGCATTATGGCCGATGATTGTTTGACGGGTAATCGGCCGGCGTCCAAAGCCCAACTGGCTAAGTTACCCGAATTCTTGACGTGTGGAAGATTGCCACCATGAAGAATAATGATATTTAACTGAATTTTCCTTTTCTTATCCTTTGTCATGTTATATAACATAAGCCTCTTCACCTTAATTAAATTAGTCAAAATTGACCAAAATCGAGTGTAATAGAGGGCGAGCCTCAAAACCCAACCAAATTAAGAGAGAAAAAAATAATATATTAATATTTATTTATTTTATATTTTATGTTTGAGAATTAAAATTTTATTAATTAAAAAATAATCACTGTATAGTGTGTACACGCAAAAAATTCAACAAGATTAATTATAAAATAATCTCAATATGTAAAAATTTTAACAGAATGTGTAGAAAATATATTGAAAAATTGATAGTCATTGGTGTAGGTCTAATAAGTGATACAAATAAGGTGAGCATAATAAAAAAATCCTTAAGAAAATTATAAAATATATAAATAATGGTAAGAGAAAAAAAATTGAGTAAGCACCACCGGTGAGTCCAATAGGAATCCTATAAAATATATATTGTAAACAACGGTGGTGGTCACAACAACGACAACAATACTAGTTGAGTTTGTGATGCTATTTGGCAAGTGGTGACTATGGTAGTCAGTAGTGGTGGAGACGACATTCTTGGTTGTGATGCTTCTGATAATGATAACTATAATGACAATAGTGGTGGTGCTAACGGTGATAATAATGGACAAGGGTTAGTGATAATACTACGATAGTGATGGCAAAAATGGGCCCAATAGTAGTGGTGGTGGTGGTGGTGTTTCTAAAGAAAGTGGTGATGACAATGGTAATAAAAGCAGAAATGATAGAGGGGGTGACAATAGTTATTTAACAAGGGAACGTCAAGGTCTTTGTCCCACTTTTATAAATTAATAATATACCTAATAAATCACCAAAGTTCAAAAGGATGCATCTTTAGATAAGATCCCCTGGAAGATTTCAACTACTACAATAATGCATCACGAATTGTCTTTTGTGTTTATATTTTAACCACCTGATTTTAGTAATACGATTATTTATGGACAATAATTTCCCGTTGAATTAGTATACATGATAAGATCAGAGAGGAAGACAATCATGAAATCAATTAGTCTACCCTGATCCACTTTAAAAATAAGAGATTTGAAAGGAGCCCCACTCCAATAAACGCATGACAAGCTCAAATCACATCCAGTCACTCATGGATATCAATAGTTAATCCCAAGACGACGAAATCTCAATGTTGAGGTCAAGACGAGTTCAGAAAAAAAAAATGTTGAGGTAAGTAATGTAAGCACCACTCCACTGCATATTCAATAATGATATTGAGAAATAATTTGACGACTTAATGCATTGTCAGAGATTGAAAGATCCTTAAACAGTAAAGAGAATGTTTGGTATGTTCGGGTGTTTAATTCTTGTTTCCCCATCATCCACTTTTAGAAGGGTTTTTCTATTCTTCAAGAGAGGACGTTCTTTGGTAATTGTCCAACCATTTCATATATTAAAACTAACCAAAAAGAAAAATGAAGCAAGCTACGGTATGCATGAAAGAGACCGTTCAATAAGGCTATCGATCACAGATTGCTACAGCTCGTCAGGATATCTGTGTAGAACACAAACTCCAATTGGTAACTCTATTGAATGACATCTTCCACTGTGTGTGAATGCACTTGTAAAAGAATTGTGGCAACAGGTAATTCTTTTTGTTTCAAGCCATTAAGAGGGGGTGTCCCCTTATTCGTCACTAGATGCCAGCTTTGTTGGACTACAGCTGCGCAAAAAGAATTTCGTTCCATGTATCTGGAACACCAGGTAAGCACCAATGCAGACAATCATGTGCTCCTGGCGTGGCTTTAAGGCTGTATCGAGATTTATGACCCTCGTCTCTCAGCAGAGACAGAGCTGTGATATCCAAGAGCTTAACCTGTTTTCCCTTCACTGCCCCTGCAGCAAGATGATCACTAGGTTCGTCCTGTAAAACTTCCTTCCCACCAGAGAGCGGGGTGGTATTATCACAGGTACCTCCAGTGTTCCAATCTCCATTAAAGAAATGTCTCGGTGAAATAGATCGGTAGAATGCTTTCAAGCCCGGATATTTTGGTAGCTGAGAGTTTACCCACTCGATGATACTGTGAACTGTGAAGTTTTTGGCGCCTGCGATATCTGCAATTTTCCTATTGGTATTAGGCACACCACCAACATACATGACCCAACGGTTAGCCTTGAGCTTCCCTCTATTCCAATGGTGTCCAGTATTGAGAACAAGGACATCAAATTTGTGAAGGAAATGATGCAAAAAAGCTGGTGGCCGATCAAGATGCATGGCAACATCTGTGGTTGGGTTAGTCATATCAAGGGGCTCCAAGCCACAGAGGCTCGCAGACCAATAATACAGTATGGTAGTATTGGTGCTCGTGAACCGATAAGCCCATCCATCAGGGCGTGCAGCACCACGAGCTTTGACAAGACCGTACTCCTTTCCAACATCCAGAACATCAGCCCTCTCTTCACCACTTGTGATCATGCACATTAGTGACTGGAACTGCTGTCGTCCCAATGAATCCCCGATAAAAGCTAGAGTTTTATTCTGCATCCTGAAATGCATCGTCACAACTAAGCAATTCATATGATCCCAGGCACAAACAAACTTAACGAACACAAATGAGCGAGTGGAAGGGAGAATACACATCATATCATGTGACACAATGAGCAAACTAGCCGCTAAATGTAGACTACGTAGTATGTGGCCAATAGATGAGATGGAAATTCCAGAGCAGGGTGGCAACATTAACAACAACATTAAGGGCAGAACTAGCTCACAGTTAGAGCAAGCTCAATGTCCCCACAGCTGCCCACCTTTCTGGGCTAGTTAAGGGCAGCTACCTTGGTTTGGTCAGGTCATCCTGTCCAATACATTAATTGAACCCAAACCATGTTTAAGATAAAGGTAAATATCATAATTAGTCCTTAAACTCTGTCTCCAATTTTAAAATGGTCCTTCACCTTTCAGTTGTCTCCATTTGGTCTGTCAACTATCAATTTCATCTCAATTACGTCATGATGTGGATGACCACATGACAAACATGTGGTTGGCCTCCGTTTGTTCTAACGGCTAAAATTGATGGAAGGACTTAATTGATACAATTGAAAATTCAAGGACCATTTTAAAACAGAAGACAGTTTGAGGGCTAATTGTAATTTTTACCCTGAAGATAATGAAAGTCAAATGTAGCCCAACATTAAAAGTAGTAAGTTTGAGCCCAGCATAGAAAGCATTAGTGGGACAAAAAACAACATCTAATTCTTAGGCATAGGATAGGCTGGTCCAACTGCATTGCAAACTCCGATACCAATCCTAAGACAAAATATGACATTACCTTCTCAGGAACTTAGAGCCCGTAAAATCTTCCATTTCACAATCTTTTGGTTGCCACCGTAATTTCTCATACTCAAAATCCTTGCGCTGTGTCAGGCGGCAAGCCCACATTGATGACAGCCATTGCTTGCATCCAAATCCAGAATACAAAGGCCAACTATCATTTGTGACCCATTTTCCTCTAGCATAGTTACAGGCTGAAATAAGAATATAGCAGTCACAGAGCAGTTACATAATATGTGCTGCACGTATGGTCAAGTAATTACATGGTTTAAGAAGTAATAGATTAGTATGGAACAACATGTAGGAGTACAACTATGTTTGTAAATAAACAAAATTAAGGACCACGCCTAAGAAATGGAAGTAGCCCAAATTTGCACCAAAAAGACAAATCAGTACGTCTTCTGGTATTTGCTCCAAGAACTAATCAAAAGTAAATTGCTCAAGTACTCGGAGAATTGAAAATCTGAGTAATTTAAGGGTGAACCATTGGACAAAGAATTTGAATTCAAGCATGTTTCTACCTTGATTTTCCACACGAGTCGCCAAAATGTTCTCGTATTCTCCTTTAACAGAACTCATTTGTGCTATTAGATTCTTTTCTCCATGCTTTGAACTATTCTTTTCTTCTGAAACTTGTTTGATATCTGAGACTTCTGTTACATTAGGGGGGATTTCTACACCACCACAGGACAAAAAAATAAAAGTCGCAAATATGAGATGATTTTACAGATTGAAACACCAATTATAAGTTTCCAGTACAAATCATATCAAAAATACCCTAGACTGTGTAACTCAGTTCATGGAAATGAAACTGGAAAGTAATGATTGAAGCAGAATATCATGTTATGGCAAAGACAGGCCAAGCTGATCTGATGACCTCAAAAGCTTGATATATAAGGAACATAAGGACAATAGATAATCTCTAGATTCAACTGAAGAACCTATCAAATGGAATATTCAGCATGCAAATAATCACTGGGCACCCTATCTCTTCAATATGCTTATATGCAACAAAATCTACTTCCAGATGTCTATGTTTTTTTCGGAAAGGTCAGCTATCTATATTTCTCCTTCAAATCATATGAAATACATAGTGACAAGTTCTATTATGATTGTATAATCACAAAAGGCCATCTTAAAATTACTATGAGCACAATATCCTAGGGGTAGAACTAATTCAATGAAGGAAACAATGGCCACAGCATTTTAGATGGATGATATGTGGTGTAGAAATTCATAATGTCTATAATACAGGTATCACCTAAAAAGAAGTAGCTTTGGTCATGCACAAGTAAAATCCTACCCTGCTCTTTGTCCAAAATATTTGTTGAGCTTCTTTTCTCTTCATTTCTCACAGAAGAATTTGTGTTTAAGGAATTCATTGGCACTTCCAAATCCACACCTTTTTCTGATTGATCTGGGCTATTTTCTCCTTCTAAAACTTGTTTGTCTTTTATTTTTCCATCTGCCATCATGAAAAATTACAGATGAGTAACACTTCACGATACAATCCCAACATGAAAAAGGGGAAGATATATCGAATTGCAACCACTAATTCAATACAGTAAAACTAGGAACTAGAAGTAATGATGTGAAAATGAAAATGTTGCTCTAACAAAATGCAGCCATGCCAATTTGATGGGGTCCAGCAGGCTAATAGTCCAAGTGAAAGGGTACAACACTATGTTCATCAAGTTTCCCATATCCTCAAAGGTTACAGCAGAAGCAACATGCTACCGTGGTCTTCAACAGGAGTTGCTATTACAATTTGTTGTAATCATGCTCTTTTAGGAGAGCATTTCTTGAGGTCCCATTGGAGCTGATTTCCAAAAGCATTGATATTCCTCCTGCTCACTTACCGCACTTTTTTTTTTCCCGTTGATTGTGCCCCCTTCCAATTTCAATCGCTCCCGAGTGCATCCTATTCCAATAATGTATGAGCTATCCCACTCAATTTCAGTGAGATTTAATGGCTGGTTCCTTAATTATTTGGTATGAAAATAAAAGGATACACAGAATATTATGATGCACTCTTTACAACTTTCATTTACTCACTTAAACCTGTTGCAATGGATCAATCTATACATAGCCAATCTTAAATATTGACTGACAAAAAGAAATCATGTTAAATAGAAAAAAAATTAATGGGGGCCAACCTGGAGACAACCACAAGACATGACTCTGAGGCGGAAGTATGAACGTAAGAAATAGGGGGATTTCAAAACGCCACACAACCACAGTTGCACAGGCAAGAGCAATCAGGATGAGATAGACATGTTTATTCCTCAGTCCATGCAAGCCTCCTTTCATCCTTAATGCACAGACTAGATACCCAAAATCATCCAGATGTCATCAGAGATTGTGTCTTCTTTAGAGAAATATCGGGGAAAGTTCTAAGGCACAATAAGATAGCAGAAAAAAGTTTCTGGGTTTTAAATTTCAGAAGTTCAGTTAGTTCTTGATGCAAACCCATATGTCTTTCATATATCAGTTCATACATGCACACACATAAATTAAAAGTAAGCATTTCAGAGGTAACAAAATGATTTTCTCCAATGTATGATGTTTTGAATGCTTCGCGTGCACAATTGAGGTAGCGGATGTAAGATGTCACCGTTATTTGTTTTTAAAGGAAACATGTAGCATAGCTGAGATGGGAAGGCATGAGCTCAACCCATCATATAAATGGGCCAGCCATATACCAATTTCCATTGCTATTCTAATGCAGTCATTAATTTTTCCAGCTTTCCTTACCTACTTTTTTGAAAGCAGTAGAGTGGAAATTGTGGATGCATTCATTAACACTGTGATGAGGAGCTAGTGTTTGAAGCATTCGCAAGATACAGTTGATTAGGTCAACATTAAGATTCCCCTTCGAGTTCCAAACCAAACAACACCTTTCTTATATCAACTGCATAATCACCATCTCAACTAAATTCTCTTAACCAATCAAATAGAATGCAAATAGAACACCACGAACTCAAAAAAAGTTATATCCAATTTCATGGCGACACTATTAAAGCTTGATAATTTGATACCTCCAAGCTTCTGAAAGTCCACAATTAGAATTTGCCTATCAACAACATAAACTCTCCGAATCAGAGTCCTAAGAGAATGATTGATTATATTTTCATACAACACAATTTGCAACTGAAACTGAACTCAAACCATGAAAAACGCAAATTTGCAAGCCATTCAGAGAAGATATGCGTAAAACTCCATATTTTTTCTTATGAGAATGTTAAATTCATTGAATAGCTAGTAAATTTTAATTAGGATGAACCAATTCATGGATCACGAGCCAAATCAATATCAGAATTATCGTTCTTTTACAGCAAAGTGGCTTTTATAAGATCAGGCATAAGCAAATTATATACAAAATAGAGAAAAAAAAAAAAAAAAGCACCTCATCTTGATTCTTGAGAGCCATCAATTCAATCAAATAGTATATATTTATATACGTACAGAAACAGAGAGAAATATACTCGTATACGAACTCATTCTTGTATATTTATATATCAGCCAGACTGTGGATGCATCCAGGGAGAGACGTACCTAGAGATTGTGGCACAGAAACTATAAAGAAATGATTGAATTGCTTGCATACAAATATGGCCGAGAGTAAACAAAGAAGAGAGAGAGAGAAAGAGTGGGCAAACTGGAAAGTCAAAAAGAAGGTAGGTTTGGTCTTACGGTGTCCGACTGTAATTATAAAAGGAGTTGAAAGGGGCGGAAGGAAAAATCACACGGGAGAAAAAAATGAATTGATTTCATTTCATCAGTCCATCGTCAAAAATAGGGTGTGTTTCCCAAATTTAGCACAATATTTAATAATTATTCATTAAATCTGTTTGATAATTAAAATTAAAATCTCTTAATATACTAATACTCTTTAAAAATAGACTAAATTATTAAGTAAAAAAATTTTTTTATTTAATTCTGAAAACTAAAAACATTCAAAAAAAGTGTTTTTTTTATAATTTTTGTAATATAATAATTTTATTTTAAAATATTTCGCAATTTCAAAAATCTCAATTTCCTTAGCCTCGTCATCTCTCAAAAAGAGGTTACACAGGTATGGTCTCTACTCCTTCGTTTTCTTTTTCTTCCTTTTTATTTTTTCTTAATCCAGTATCTTCTGCTACTCAACATCGATTGACATGGAATCACTCACACATATCACATGAATAGGGTTTTTTTTTTCGTCAAATTTGTTCAATTATTTTATGTGTTTGTTGAATTTACTATTGTTCAATTCTTTTTTAGTTCAATTCTTTCTTTGTATCGAACTGTTTATTTATTCAAGTTACTTATTTTATTGAGAGTATCAATGAACAACTGAGGTTTTCCTTAAATTCAGCCCCCTAAAATTTTAATTCTAAAATCTAATGAGTTTTGAACTTATTTTTCAAACTCAATTTTTTTTAAAAAATATCATTTGAAATAACGTTTTTAGATGTTAAAATGTCATTTGAAATGACGATTTAAAGTTAAATTTTTTTTTGAAACGTCATTCTTAATGACATTTTTAAAATCTTCATTTATAATGACGTTTTTTAATAGCTGTCGACAGACGTTAAAAAAAATAAAAAGGGTCAAAACGTCATTTACAATGACGTTTTTAAAACCATTTTCTACCCCCTTTATTAACAATGACATTTTCTATCCTTTTATCTGCAATGAAGTTTTAAAAACGTCTTTTTAGCCTTTTATAATGACTTTTTCTTAGCAAAAAATCTCCAACCTACTCGTAATAAATTTCATAAAACCTAATTACTCCACCTAATTTCTTACATCATGATTCACCGGTCAAAAAAAAAATTTAAATAAATTTTAGAATTTAATTCTGTTTTTATAATAATTTTGAACTTATTTTATAATCGAAAATAAAATTCATAAAAGCATAATTTAAAAAGAGAATGATTCAAGTTCTCTAACTAAATTTCCTAGCCAATTCCAATACATATTAAACCCAACTATAAAAATTTCAAAAGCATTTTAGCTTTAAACAAGCCACATGAATTTGATTCATTTCACGTGCTAGTTAAGTAGTTATTCTTCAATAGCAATGCTTCCTCACAACATCACAAACAGAGGAGACTTGAACTTTATATACCTCAAAAAAATAAAAAAGAAGCAACAATACCATTCATTTCTTGTACATTTTGAAGCCGCGATAAATAGAATTCAATATTTCATTATATATCTTTATATAAGTGTACCCCAAGCCAAATAACGACAAGCACTTATAACAGCCTCCATGCCAAAAGACTATACATCATCATATAGGTTATATGTACAAAACCCTTTTCCATTCATCTTCCTCTTTCAAACTCTTCACAAAACATATTGTAGTCAAACCACTCTCTAACCCTTTTCTACTTTCATCCTCCTATTTTTCTTCACTGTATTGTATGTTAGGTGTGTTGCCTGTATGGCATGTTGTTCAAGAATTGTTTTCTGTAAATATATCCAACAGAGAAAGAGTCTGCAAAATCCAAAATCAGACCAATATTTTAGCAGGCTGTGCATTATAAAGTGCTTTAAGCAAAAAGCTTGTTAAGGAAATGTTGAGTAATTACCTCTGGAATGTTAAGCTCAACTCAAAACTTAGGGCCATCGTAGTGATGAAGAATAGGGCCGCATATTCTATTGTAACGATTGTCAGGAGCACAAAATGTATGGCCCCATGTTACACAAAGGCCTGTATTAATGACCATGTACCTTCATCAACAAATTGGACTAGAGGTTGTCGTTCATCCATTTTAGAGCTCCATTTGTAACAGACCTGCAATGCCTAGGGGTCTTTGGGATTATGATGGAAGTAAGGATACAAAAAATAAAGAGAAACTAATATAAAAAGATGTTCATTAGAAGTAGTAATATTGAAGCTATAAGATACACAGAATAGCATCATCATACTCCATTTTAGAAGCTGCCAACCACAACAACTAGTACAAGTTGAAGGTCATATGCACATCTATACTAATAAGATAGGACCCAGTTTGAATCTTTTTCTATTTTAAAATTTAATTCAATTTTAATTATTTGGAAAAGCACAAGGACGACTCAGATTAAATCCACTTTTAATTCAAAGGTCCAAATTTCATCTCAATTTTTTCAACATAATCCAAAGGCTCAAAATACATCTTATACAAAGGCCAAATCCCGCCCAAAAATTAAACACACTTACACGTTACCCAACTCCTACACGCCACCCAATCCCAGTCAGACCGTCTCTCTACCTCTCTCTCCCTCTCTCATAGAAGATCCCAACTCAAACAGTAACACATCCGCTACCACCATCTCTCTCTCTCTCTTTCTATCCTGCAAATCTCTTCTACCTCTCACCTTTTGCTCTTCTCTGCCATAGCTCAACCCATTGACAACACAACCCAGGTATCTCTCTCTCTCTCTCTCTCTCTTTGCCATACCTCTCTTCCTTCACCTCACACACATACACACAAACACAACAACCCACGCACACATAACACGCTACAGATCACCCTCGCTCACCCACCCACCCACACCCAAGGCAGAGGCACACACGCACACTCACACACATTACACACGCAGCAGCATGCAGAGACACACAAAACACAATTGACACATTCTGTGTTAATATTCTGTGTTAGGTTTTCTAATTAGGTGCTAAGTTTTGTAATATTGAATGTTAGGTTTTTCAAATTGGGGTTTTCCATTCAATAGGGTTTGTGACATTTACAAATTTGGCGTTTTTAATGAAATAAGGTTTGTGACAAATTGAATGTTGTATGCTAACTATTTGTTAAAATGCTTCTCAAGCGATTTTTTTTTTTTGATCCTCACTCAAGCGATTTTGTATGCTAACTATTTGGATTTGGGCTTTTTAATTTACTTTCAACTCTTTTGTTTGCTTTTACATATTATAATTTGATGCTTACTAATTGCTTATGGGGTCGGACAACGGCATGTCTGATTTATGGGTACTAAAGGAGATTGAAAAGTTTGAATTTAAGTGGGTAAAAAGTGAGGAGGTTGGAGAAAATAAGAATATTCCCCATGTTTATGTCTTTTGTTAACTTATTACACTCTTAAGCATTTATTCTACATATTTTTTGCTCTCAGGAAATTAAAAGAATTTCATGAAGTCTCTGAATTTGAATCAAACATGCCGCTGTTAAATGGATTCTACTTTCTCATACATCTAAAGTTGTTTATAAAGTTGATTGACCAAACCAGTGATCTCTTGAAGTACTTGCTTCCTTTCTTTTGTGATCTTTGGACAGCTTTCTTTGCTTACTTGGATCTTCATCAAGGAGCTATCAAGGGATCAATTTAAGAATAAAATGGAGTACTGTAGTTGCTATTCAACGGCTTATGCATTTAAAGTACTCATTCTGCTTTTAAATTTTGAATGGCTTTGTGGCATTTGAACTACTCATGTGACTTGCTTAGTTGTTTTTGGTCTTTTTAAGTAGACTGTTTATGATTTGACTGCAGTAATATTATTGTGCAAATGCTGAAAATATGCTATTGAATGCTATTGAAAATAACTAAAATTATGCTTAAATGCCAAAATTTGTTTGACAGATGGATGACGATCTATGATTTTATGTGTATAAAAATGTTTATGACTTTTATAATTATGAAACTGGTAAATGATTGGGTAAACAGTTCTATTAAGGCAACACTGTTATATAATTGTGAGTTCGGTGAAAAGTTTGATCTGTATGAATTTTAATTTGGAGTTTGTAAACATTGTAGCAGTGTTGTTTTGTTTTGTAATAGTTGGATGTTCAAACTTGGGTTTTCCATGACATCGAAATGCTATTAAGGCAAAATCTTGATGTTATCATTGAAATACTATTAAGGTAAAATCTTTGAATGTTATACTGTATGGTTTTGGATTTGATGGTCAAAGTATTGATGCTCACTTTTAGTTACAAACTTCAATTATTAACTCAAGTAGTTGAACATTTTGAATGAGAGGCCTAGAAACATTTTTTATTTTCAATTTAATTTTTTTCCTTAAAGCATCAATTGTTGGTTTTTTATTTTTGTGTTACGATGCCTATAGGGACAAGTGTGACCTTTTTTTTTTTTCATTCTAGACTTAATTTGTAAATAATCTGGAAAAAAAATTTCAGCTTTGGGATTGAATTTCCGTTATGTGTATAGTGTTCCACTTTAGTTTTCGGGTTGAATTTTTCAGGAAGTATATATTTTGTTTTGAAAAGTGTTTGTTTATAGCTTTTAATTTTCCAGAACTATAATATGGTAGATGGTGATTGAGTTGGTTTTCCATTATGTTGGTTCCCATAATTATTTTCCCTTTTTAATATGGTAGCCCATATTTATGATTTTATTGTTGTCTTAATTGAGATTTATATTGTGTTATGTGGTGAGTTTAATAATTGGTTTGAGCCATATTTTTACTAATATATATATATATTTTTTTGTTATACGGTGCCTTCAAACATGAGTTCGTTGCTATTGAATATTTTTTTTTTAATTATGTTGATTCTAACTGACGAGAAAAGTAAGGGGACTTAAGTTTCGAATTTTCAGTTTAGTTTTGCCTAACATTTTTGGGCATACATGTAAGCATGTTTGGGATTATTTTTTTGTGACTTCACATCTAGAAGACGTTGATTCCAATCAGACAATATTGTGGTGGTGATTGTTAGCAATCTTATTGATATGTGTTTTTGGTCATCTTTCTTTGCTAAAGAAGACAAAGTTGAAGATAATTATTTCTCTCTTTGAACATGTGTTTTGTGTGTGTCCAGTTTGTGTGTGATTTGTTTATTCCGTGTTTAGTAAGTTGAACTAATCACACATGTGGAAATGTTGTTTGATGAGATTTGATGGTTGGTTTTGGAATAGTGATTTTGGGGGAAATAGAGTTGTATTGTGATGATTGTTATATATGATTATGATGGTTATATGTTTTGTTTGAATTATGATGTTATATCTGACTTAGGTTGGATAATTTTTTCTTGAGATTGATTATGCAATGGTTTGTATTCGACAATGATACATACAATGAGATATATAAGCTCTGTAGACAGGTTGAGATTTTCTTAGGTTTTTATCTATAGAGGAAACTTTGCCGATATTTTTTTGAAAAAATAGTAGAGGCTTGATTGATTTCAATTTCTTTAATTAAAGCAAATGAAGGAAAATTTATTTTAACTGATGGGTTTTTTAGTTAGCAAAGTGCTTTTAGACACGGATTAATTTAATTTTTCGTTAAAGGTACGGACAATTACTAGTTACACAATATACAACTTCTTATACAAGCTTGGCTACATAGACTAACTAACACAGTAGTTGCCAACATTTGATGGGACATTGACATGCCATTATATTAGCACTCATCTGTTACGTCATAGAGCTAAAGTTCTTACTAATGGAGACCATTGACCTTACCTACAGCTATAACAAAGAATTTCTCATATCTTTAAGGACACAACTCTTGTTGAATCAACATCAACTAGAGAAAGGTTGATTCTAAGACAATTATGGGTAAAACATTAGAATGGTCAAGAAACATGGAGTTGTTCTTACTTACACGATTTTGTAGATGATGGAAACCATTTTGAATGCCAGAAAAAGTCATTTAAGATTAAATGACCCAATAAATTGCTATTGTGTCATTGAAAGAGGTTTAGAAATTAATGCCTAAGGCTTGATACTAGACATGCGCTCCTCAACATTCCAAAACATTGTTTCGTATGTAACATATTAATAGTAAAAGCCCATGCATATATCTAAGGATAACAGAACACTAATGATGATGTATCGTTTCATCCAGGAATATGACACGAACCAGGGAAAAATAGGAATATGACATGAAGAAAATGGTAAAACTATAGGGTATAGTAGTTGCAATATATTTGTTTAGTTTGTCGTTGATTTGATAATGTAGGGGCTTTTAGAATCCATTCAGCCTAATTCATATTCATCATCCACAGTAGTAATAGAAGAAAATTACCCAAAAAAATCTTTTAATTTCTTCCACAAGTCATTTTGATCTTCTAATTTATCAGTCTCCTCTGCGACAGTATTTATTAGAGTATCTGTAGTTTTAGCTGCAAAAACAAAACATCATATTCAAATCGCAAAATCTAGATAAGTTATTGAAACTAGAATCCGCAAAAGTTCTATACTGTAAAAAATTCTGAAATTTATTTCCCATACATGATGTCTGAAAATAGAAAAAAATGGCAAAGCAACTTAAATTCTGTCATCCATGTGAACACATAAATAAATGAATCGCAAAATATATCTAAAGTAATAAAGCAACAACGAACCAGTTTGCCGAACTTTAGGACGAGTTGGTGAACGGCTGTTGGGAGTGCTACTCAGAGAAGCGAGTTCCTTAAGCAATTCACGCTCCCTCAAACTGTATTATAAATTACAGCTTTAAAAAATAAATTTAAGAGAAACTTTATTCTTTTTTCATAACTAAACAACATGGGTAACATAGAGAATCAAAAGCAACAAGTACTGAAATTTTAATTAAGGAAAATAACATAGATTCATTGTAATTAAGTAAAAAAAAATCTTAATTAAAAATACATCCAAACTGGCAATAAAACTGAAATTTATTTCCTAATTTGCAAAGAATACACCTTAATTGCAAACTATCCACCCAAAATTGGCAGCATAGACAGTATAGAGAATTGGTGTTCTGGATCGATTTAGGGCAAGAGAATAATTTATGGTGAATATATACTTGTCTTGATGATTGCAGATTTTATCATGAGCTTATCAAATTTATGATAAACTAAATGATAACTTGTTGACAACGCTAACAGAAATCACCCCTTTCCCCTCTCTCTCTCTCTGATTTTCTCTTTTACAATAAGGTGTTGCATGATTAACTGAGGTTAAGTCTGATATTCCCACCAGAAATTATTCTCTTGCCCTATATTCACCAGAAATTAGGGCAAAAATCGATTTTGGGAAAAAAATATTTAGCGCAAAATCGATTTAGGCTGAAATGGACAATGGAGAATGGAAAATGGACTCACTAGTGGACAATGTGCTCACTGCTCAACCGGTGGTGGAGGCTGTGTTCACTACCAGAGGCTGTGGTTAGTCTCTTTGTTGAAGTCGTTGGTGGAGGCTATACTCGCTGGTGGAGTTGTGGATTAAGCTTTAGATTTGACAAGGCTCTGATGGTCTTCCTCATTGGAGACAAATGCTGTTCAATGGTTGGAGCTCGTTGGAGACTTCGACTGGCTGCGAGTAGTTGAGAGCTACGAGTCGTTGGAGGAGGAGGAGAGCTGAGTGGTTGAGATCTTTGAAAATTTTTAACCTATAGCCTGTGATTTGTGAAATTTAAGTGTTTAAATAGTCATTTGCAATGACATTTTTAAAAACGTCACTGCAAATGACATTTTTAAAAACGTCATTGCAAATGACGTTTTTAACCCCTTTATTTCCTTAACGTCTATTAATTTCCGTTAAAAAATTCATGTTAAAAAACGTCATTACGAATGACAAATTTAAAAACGTCATTGTGAATGATATTTTAATAAAAAAATTTCAACGTTAACTCGTCATTCAGAATGACGTTTTCAAACAAAAAATGAGTTTGAGAATTATGTTTAAAACAGATTAATTTTTGGAATTAAGTTCTGAGGGGGCTGGGTTTGGGGAAAACCTCATGAACAACTACTTTTGAAGCTTAATTGTTTTGGGTTATTCAATATTTTTAATCATCAATTTCTTTGTATTATATTAATTATTTTGGTGGGTCACAATAATAATTTAACGATGTTAAATAATATCATATACATCTAACATTGTCTGTTATTCTATTAAAAAAAGGTTATATAGGCCCAGGTTTATACAAATTTAATTTTGATATCTCAATTGCTTTCTTTTTCAATGTTTGCTTTTATATAGGCCAAAGTCAAATGAAGTTGCACTGGGTAAAGTTTCTTTAATCTAATTCCGCTTAAAACTATTATTTTTACTAAGAATTATATATGATTCATTATATTCAAATAGATTTTAAATTACTACGTGGTAAGTGATTGAATTTGGAAAAATAGGGAAGAGTTACAAGTCGGAGAGGATCCAAACCGCTCACTTTGGTCCTTTAGAGAATGAAGCACAAAGCAAAAAAAAAAAAAAATGGAAAGCATCTTTAACAATAAAAAGCAAAGTATTTGTCTTTCACATCCCATAATTTCCCTTATGGTAAAATTATACTTTGAATTCTTAGAAGATATTATAATTAGACCATGACCAACAGCAGCAACAACAGTAGGGTAAAGTAAGGGTGTCAATTCATATCGTGTCATGTAGTGTGATTCGCATATAATGTATTTTGTGTCATCTATGAAAAAAAAATTTATTTAGTGTATTTTGAATATCAAACATTAGTATAGACCACTTGTTATGCGTAGTTAATAATTTTATTAATTTTATAATCGTATCATATCAAGTTTATATCAAACGGGTTAGAGTCCACCAAAGTATTTAGTAGCGGTAGTTAGTGGAGTAGTCCTTGGGTGCTATAACTAGACCACGACCCATCTTTGCACCGCGATAGACAGCCTCTGTAATGTAAATGAACTCTTGTTTATCCTTGAGAGGTCAGTTGATCTTGTTGTTTCCGGTGCCAAGTGATAACCGGTGCAACTAATCTAACTGATTAGGATGTTGTAACTAAAACCGTTTCACTGATCAGTTGTAACTAATCAACTAATATTTGCCATGTTGGCATTCTGTTAGATTCCAGTTGTATCTTTAATGCCTTCATATAAATACTAAAGGCATACTCTTGTATAAGTATGAAAGGATTTACAATGAAATATCATCTATGCATTTCTTTATGTCTTCTGTGTGTTTCTCTCTATCTGTAAAACTCATCATGGTATCAGAGCCATAAGAGACGAAAGTCTTCATCAATGGCAAACTCATCATCTTCAACTCCAATTACTCCACCAGTTTCTACAACCACTTCGTCAAATCTTCCTTTCCAGTCTCCCATATATCTTCTGTCTAATATTTGCAATTTGATTTCTCTTCGTTTAGATTCCACAAACTATGTTTCTTGGAAATTTTAGATCTCATCACTGTTACGAGCTTACTCTTTGCTAGGTTTTCTTGAAGGATTAAATCCTTGCTCTCATAAGTTTTTATCAGATGAAACTGAAGCTCCTACCACAGAGGTTGATCCAAGTTATCAACAATGACAGATTCAAGATCGGGCCTTAATGACATTGATTAATGCTACGCTTTCGCCATCAGCAATTGTTCATGTTGTTGGTTATAATATATCATGAGATGTCTGGTTAGCTCTGGAAAGAAGATTCTCCTCACAGTCATGAACAAATGTTATTCAACTCAAAACCAGTTTGTAGTCTATTACCAAAGGAACAGATTCAGTTGATGATTATGTGCAGAAAATCAAAGTAATTTGTGATAAACCAGTAGCAGTCTCAGTATTTGTTGAAGAAGAAGATATCATACTATATACGTTGTACTTTACTAAAAACAGAAGAAATTTCTGTTAATGTTGTTCAAAAAGCACAACATACTCAGTTCTCACCTACAACAATGGTTACTACACAGTACAAACCATATAACAATCAACACAATTCAGGAAGGAACAATTTTAATCAAGGACGAAGTGGTAATCAAGGTCGATATGGCAATTAAGGAGGAGGCAGAAATCAATATGGAGGAAGATCTAATTTTCAGTATTAGGGCTCTCATCAACAATTTTCTACTCAAGGCAGGAATCAGACTTTCAACTACAACAAACCACAAATAACTTGTCAGATCTGCAACAAATTTTGTCACAGTGCTTCTAACTGCTATCATCGTATGAATCTTTCTTTTCAAGGTAATCATGGCCAGTATTAGTCTTCCTCTTATCCAAACTCTGCTATGAGGGCCTTTTCAAATTCCTCTTCCTATTCTTCAGTGGATCATCTACCCGATAATCAATTTCCTACCCCCTCTGGTTCACAAAATTAGAATTATTGGTTGACTAACTCAGGAGCATCACATCATCTCACTTCAGATCTTGATAATCTTACTCTTGCTTCTCCTTATCAAGGAGATGCCAGTATTACTGTTGGTAATGGTCATGAACTTCCTATTACTCACTCAGGTCACTCTCTTCTTGTCACTCCTTATTGTTTTAAACTCAATAATGTACTCAGAGTTCTTGCTATTTTTGCTAATAGATTTTTGTTAAGAAATTTTGTCAAGATAATCATTGTCAATTCATGTTTGATTTTAACTCCTTTATCATTCAGGACAAGGCCACCAAGCAAGTCCTCTATCAAGGCAAATGTAGCAATGGCTTGTATCCAATTGTTGGTGTTCAGTCTTCATCTTCATCTCCTATTGTTTTTCTTGGCACCAAAGCAACAGTTCACACATGGCATGATCACTTAGGCCATCCATCTTCTCCAGTTCTGCATCAAATTTTGTCCAAGTCTAATATTCCTTACAATAAATCTGGCTTTCATTCTTGTCAATGTACTCAGTGTTTATATGGCAAAATGTCCAAGCAACTTTTTTCGATTTCTACCACATTTTCAGCTTCACCTTTACATATGTTGCATAGTGATGTTTGGGGTCCTGCTCCTCACCCTTCTATTCATGGCTAATTGGCTACAAATACTATGTTTCGTTCGTTAATGATTGCACTAGATTTACTTGGATATTTCCCTTACTTGCCAAATCAGATGTGTATACTATGTTTACTCAATTTAAGCCCTACATTGAGAATAAATTGTCTCATACTCTTAAAACTTTGCATTCTTATGGAGGTGGTGAATACAGTAGTCTTCAACTCAAGCAATATCTTACTCTTAATGACATTCATCACATCAAATCTTGTTCTCACACTCCTCAACAAAATGGTATTGCTGAGAGAAAACATAGACACATTACAGAAACAGTCATTGCTCTTCTTACCAAAGCTTCTTTACCTTACTCTTTCTGGTTCCATGCTTTTGCAACAACCACCTATCTTATTAATAGGATGTCTAGTAAGGTCACATCTCATAAATCTCCTTATGAACTGCTTTTTCATGAAATTCCAGATTACTCCTCTCTCAAAGTGTTTGGTTGTGCTTGTTATCCTCTTTTGGAACCTTACAACAAACATAAGCTTGAGCCCAAGACCACTCAGTGCATTTTCATTGGCTATCCTTTTGACTACAAGAGATACTTGTGCTATGATCCTCTCCATCATAGGATTTATGCTTCTAGACATGTTTTTTATGAGAATGTGTTTTCTTATGCAACTCAATCTTACACATCTTCATTTGTTTTTCCAGATTCAACTCATTGGTTTCCCTCTACTGTATCCACTAGTTCTGCTTCTGTTTGGGACTTTTCTTCTTCTAATTCTTTTGCATCCATTCCATATCTAAATCCTTTGTTTCTTCATGTGTTTCTTCTTCTCTAGCGCCTCACTCTGAGGTATCTTCTTCTATTTCTCTCATTCCACCTTTACCTACTTCTACTCCTATAGATTCTAGTCCAGTTTCAGTTCATCCTATGCACACTAGGTCCAAGTCAGGAATCTTCAACCCAAAACATATATAGCTACACCTTCTTCCTCTATCTCAAAACCCACTTCTTATACAACTGCTTCTAAATACCCTGAATAGAGGAAAGCTATGGCAGAAGAGTTTACTGCATTCCAGAATCAGGGCATTTGGTCTCTTGTTCCACCTTCTCCCATTCAAAATGTAATTGGCTGCAAGTGGGTTTATCGAATAAAACAAAATTCAGATGGTTCTATCTCTAGATATAAAGCTCGGTTGGTGGCAAAGGGATTTCATCAAGAGGAGGAGGTTGATTTTTCTGAAACCTTTAGTCCTGTGGTGAAGCATGCCACTGTTAAACTCATTCTTGCTTTGGTCACTCAGTTCAATTGGAAGCTGCATCAATTGGATGTTAAAAATGTTTTTTTTCATGGAACAATCACTGAGTCTATTCACATGTCACAACCTCCTGGTTTTATTGATCCACAGTGTCCTACACATGTGTGTCAGTTACATAAATCTATCTATGGTTTGCAGCAGGCCCCTAGGGCCTGGTTTTAGAAATTCACTTCGCAATTGGTCACAAATGGTTTTGTTTCTTCTTCTTTTTTAGATCCTTCTTTGTTTCTTAGAAAAGTCAATGGTTCTCTCACTATACTCCTCTTTTATGTTGATGATATAATTCTCATAGGAAATGATCCTCAATTCATTATCACTCTGAAGCACCAACTAAATCTGCAGTTTGAAATAAAAGATTTAGATGCATTGCATTTCTTTCTTGGTCTACAGATTCAATATAATTCTACTGGTTTGTTTCTCAGTCAGGAAAAATACATTACTAATCGTCTTCAAAAACCAACATGTCTGACTGCAAACCCTGTAAAACTCCTTGTGTAGCTTCATCTAGATTGAGTAAAACTGCTGGTACACCTTTTGCAAATCCATTCTTTTATAGAAGTGTTGTTGGTTCCCTTCAATACTTGACATTTACTAGACCAGATATCAATTTTTCAGTAAATCAGGTTTGTCAGCATATGCAAGCTCCCACAGATGTTCACTTTGCTGCTATGAAAAGAATCTTAAGATACCTCAAAAATACTTCTACATTTGGTATTTCTTATCCAAAAAGGTGGTCTGAGTCTTTCTGCCTTCAGTGATGTAGACTGGGCAGGGGACCCTGATGACAGGAGATCTACTACAGGGTTTATCCTTGCTTTGAGTGATAATCCCATTCACTGGGGCACTAAGAAGCAAACTACTGTGTCTAGGTCCTCCATATAAGCAGAATTCAGGCCCTAGCATATACCACAGCTGAACTTACTTGGCTTCAACTATTGCTTAAGGATCTTCAAGTACTGCTGCCCCAAGCCCCCACTCTCTAGTGTGATAATGTTTCTACTCTGGCCTTAGCATCAAATCCAGTGTTTCATGGTCATACGAAGCATATAGATATTGACTTTCATTTTATCCGAGAGAAGGTTTAAAGCAAAGATCTTGTGGTTCATTATATTTCTTCTACTAATCAATTTGCTAATGTTTTTACCAAGAGCCTTGCTTCTTCTAGATTTCTTCAACTGTGAGACAAACTTATAGTTGGGTCACCACCCATTAATTTGAGGGGGGATGATAACCAGAGCAACTAATCTAACTGATTAGGATGTTGTAACTAAAATCGTTTCACTAATCAGTTGTAACTAATCAACTGATATTTGTCATGTTGTCATTCTATTAGATTCCAGCGGTATCCTCAATGCCTTCCTATAAAAACCGAAGGCATACTCTTGTATAAGTATGAAAAGATTTACATTGAAATATCATTTCTTTCTGTCTTCTCTGTGTTTCTCTCTATCTGTAAAACTCATCACCAAGATCAATCATAATGAGCCTGTTCCTAGTAGAACTCAAACATAGTGTTGAAGTCAAGGCACCTCAATGATGTCCACCAGGGATGTATATGTCACTGCAAACTTCTTTATTCTCTCACCAACTGAAGCCAACACCTAATCCATCTGCATGCATGTTTCGTCCCAGTCATGGCCGAATCGGATGACAACCAGGCGTTACTCCTCCGCGAGAATGGCTTGATTGACTGCCCACCCTAAGTGAAGGTGTGGTAGCAAGTACAACATCTTCAACTCTTCTCCCTTTCTCACACACTGTTCGGTAGCAGGAATGTTAGCAAGACAATTATCTTAATAAATTTGGATTACAGTATTTTATTTTATAAATAATATTGAATATTATTATGTAACTAATTATCAAATAACTAATTTATCATTTAGAAATACCCCAATATAATTTTTTCGTTTGTAAATATCGATACGATATAGTAATGTGAATCTACTATATTGAACCACATTATATTTTTGTATTTTATTTTATTATTTTTAATATCTTAAGTTCTTATCTACCCTTTGACTACCATATCTTTGAATTTTATTTTGCTATCTAACCAGTGCAAATCTGAACACCTTGCAACAAAAAAAAAAACAAAAAAAATATATCATAGATTGGAATGTGAGTGAGATTTTCTCTAATAGATTTTCTTGTTATTTTCTTCTTATTGCATAATTTATCATGCAAAATTCAAGTTAAATTATACCAGATTTCGTCAGCGGTGGGATTTTCATTCCAAACAAGTGAGTCTCTAAATTATTAATAAAAATAATTCGTTCAAAAATTTTAAAAAAAAATTGAAATGTGTATAGGTGCTATATGGGTCTAATTAATCATATTATTCCATATTTAATTTGTATTAAATACTGATTGATTCTTCTATGTCGACCAAATACTGCTCTTACTGTCCACATAAAATACCAATGCGAAGGTGCTCTACCTGCTTGAAAAATTAATGAAATTCTTTTGGCTTATGCGCCCGAATCACCTTATTCTAGTTATACCCCATAGGTTGGCATAAGAGATGGACTTCACCTTGTCTCCATGACACCACAGATTATGACTGCCAAGCATCCCAATAAGTAAAAAAATATTTGATTACACCGGTAAATACTTTTAAGTACTTAATGAATTAAACTTATTTAATAATCTAAAATTCATACCACTTGATATGTTAAGCACTTAAGTAACAAACCTCCTATTTATCATTGCTAAAAATATGAGCAATGCTACATAGATTTAAAAATTAAACTTGATAATCTCAGTCATTGATTTCACTATGGGTTCTAGCATTTATTGAGACCCATTACCTATTCGAGATTATCAAGTCTAATTTTTAAGTCTATCTAATATTACTCTAAAAATATTAGTCAGTAAAATTTTTATCAATTCTTCATAATGGACAAGCATAATCTTAATGCATTTTACATTCTTAACTTTTCAATACCCACCATCCACCATCACCAAATTGTGTTGCCGTCGCCGCCTCTACCATTGTGCCACTAATATTACCGTCACCACCACTATCATTGTGCCACCCCCACCCCACCCCCACCCCCACCCCCCCCACCCCCACCATTACTGCGTTGTCGTCATTGCCATCACTGCCTCTATTGCCACTACCATTATCACTGCTACTATCATTATGCCAACGCCACCACTATCACTGCCACCATTGTGATGGTGTTGATAAAAATAATACAATTGCAAAGAGATAATTAAATAAAAGGCAAAATTAAAATAATAATAATAAATTTTAAAATTCAACCCTTTATATAATTATATTTGTCAAATAGTTTGATTTAATTCAATACTTAAATTTCAATGAATACCAAATAATCTGTGAATTAACAAATTTAACATTCAACACCTAAAATTCATTGAGTGTTCCACTTTAATTTTATCACCTAAAATGGGAGCAGGTGTGTGATATTATCTTTGCTAAAAGACAATAACCACATATGGTGTAGAGCTTGAGGGGGCGCTTTGGGGGAATCCCAAGAAGCAGATCAACAAACCACATTGGCAAAAAAATTGAGCTAAGAGTTATAATGAACTGTTCAATTGATTTCCAAGCAGCCCCCTGAGATTTATAGCCTAGTATGGTATAAAAGGCCCAATGAAACTTGTCTAAATAAAATAAATATCATACAAGGTCCCAATTTTCGTGCAAGGCTACAAGCAGTTCTCCTAAAATGAAACAGCATTCAATGTATCATAGAAACTGAGCGACGAAAACTAGATAACAACAAAAGCAATACATGATCTTTGTAGACAAGAGCCCAAAATAAGATGGAGATATTGTAGAGAAACAAATTGCAGAGGTCGCATAAGAAAAAATGTGATGAGATAGTGTAGAAAAACAAAACAATCTCAACATACGGCAATGCATAAATGCAGCAGCAGCAGCATTTCTTCAATATTGTAAAATTCAATACATAGAATATGCAACAAGTATTTCATGAGACACAAAACAGACCTTGATGAAGCCAATTTCTTTTACATTGCTGCGAAAGCACTGCCTGCAACACATGAGTGCATACTTCCTGATCAACCCATGTGGGTTTCCGCAGACACGGCTGTTAAAAATCAAGCAAATAAGATGAGTATTTCTTCAATACAATCAAGCCCTTTCTGTAGCATCTTCCTTTAAACAATTTCCAGTAACTTTATTTTTTGAAAGAAACAAAGACTATATTAATAGAACAAAATGGATGTAGAACAATGGTATAGATGGACAAGAAGTCCAGCCAGAATACATAAAAGCACTACATTAAAACAGAAAAAATAAATAAATAAAAAAACAGAAAGTTATACAACATCAAGACAACCACAAACAGCCATCCAACTCGCCATTGACTAAATGGGTTCATTCTCATGAAAATTCTTTTTTGTCTCCTTGATTGATGATTATTCCCTCCCAATTTTTTTATCTATCTTTGAAGATTGGGAAGCCTAAAGCACCTTTGAAAGTGTCACTGTGTGCATGGGTTATGACTCATGGCAAGATTAATACCAATGATATGCAACAAAAGAGAAGACCTAATGCATGCCTTTATCCACAATGGTGTGTAATATGTGTAGGGTTGATGGTAAGAATGTGGATCATTTATTTTTGCATTTTTAAATTGCTTGGTATTTGTGGAATACTAGGAAGTGCAGATACTTTCCAGAGGGGTGTTGCGGAAGTGTCACACGGTCAGACAAGTGTCCGACACGGTTAGAAGTGTCTTAAACAGTAAACTCAGTTAAACACTACCAAGACACGACATGGCTAGGACATGGAAAGGGATTTTTTAAAAAAAACCCTACTGTTAACTATTAAAATGAGTGTGATTTCTGTTTTAAATATATCTTTTGTTATGTAACTTATATATATGAATATTAATAGATGCAATGATATTTGATGAAAATGGTGAATATTCATTTTGATCTATTTCAATTTTAATCAAAAAAATAATATAATATATGCTTTATTTTTAATATATTATAACTCTATTATTATCTAAAAACTATATTATATTATTTTAATAAACATATATTTTCAAAATTTACCGTATTCCAAGGTTTGTATATGTCCTTCATAGGTGGAATAAATTGTTTGAAATGGTATGGCTTTCTTGGGTGGCTCAAAAATTTATTTCTACTATGTTTTGTGTGGAATGTAGTGGTTGAGAAAGGAAGAGCAATGGAGCTATCATTTGGGTGATTTGGTTGGAAAGAAACTCAAGAATTTTTGAGAACAAGTATGAGGTGCTTGAAGGTTTTGCACTACCTTGATAAAAACAAGGTTTTGCACTACATTTGGAAACATTGAATTCAACCATTAATCTTAGAATCTTCATTGAAAACTAACGCAAAATTCGAATCAGATTTCATCCAACTACAATTCCAAGGCCCTAACCCCATGTTGCCAAATGCAGTATATGCTAACAAACTACAGTACTCGAGGCCAAATCAGTACAGTCCAAACAACAAACTCTCATTTGCAAGTAAGATTTTGATTTCACGCACACAATATAACCCAACCCAACACAATATATTCCAATTTTGCACATATACATAAAAAGACATACGTACTAAATGAGTTCGATAAACTAACATCATATCATAAAACTTAATATGATTAAAGTCAGACAAACAAACAAACAATGGGGAATAACCTAATTTTCAACAAAGAACACAAACAATAATCAAATCAATAATTATGAATTAAAAGCAAAAAAACACATGAAATATAGGCTCACCAAGTACGCGACCCAGGGCCAAAGTTCTTGGGATGTGAGTTCCAAACGTTCGAGTGACCCATTTTTCTACGGTTGTATCTGTATTTTAAGAAAATCCCTAATTTCAGAGGCGATAAGCAAGAGAAAGTGGAACACAGGAGCGAATACAGAAATTGAGAGGCAGCTCTGCAGAAACCCTAATTCGAGAACGCTGTTCTCAGCTCTTTAAGGTTAGATAGTTGAATCGAAGTGTATTCCCCATAATACCCTTAATAAGAATCTGTAATTACTCATGAGCCTGAACTTTTTTTGTTTCCCAAATTGCCACTGTTCTTTTCTGTCCCCTCAACTATTGTACTTACAAGTTACAAGTTCCCAGCAATTACCTCGCTTTCCTCCTCTTCTCTGATACGATTCCCGCCAATTTCAGGTTCTCTCTCTCTCTCTCTCTCTCTCTCTAATTACTCTTTTTCTGGTTCTTCCTTTTAGTTATTGTTCATTGTCCAAAATCTGATTCTTTTCGAAACAATTTTGAGATTTTTATTCTGATCTAAGAATTCTTCTTGAATTCTTGAAATCGTGATAATCGCATATTATGATTATCATATGTATCTCTTGATTCTGCAATTTTAGTTCTTAAAACCCAAATGGCCATTGTAATAAGACTTAAAAAAGTCAAATAAAGGTACCCAGTGTTGTAATTGTTCATACCTTAGGCTGCATGATAATTTAATGATTAGTTACTGTTTTTCCCTAGCTTGTGCGTGCTTTGATGTCAATCTTGAATTAGACTACAATGTTTTGTGTTTTTTTTTTCCAGAAAAAAAATGAACCAATTTTCTGAATGTTGTTTGTTTGTGAGGTCGCATAGGTTGGTTAGTGGAAATGAAGAAGTCACTGTTGCCTGTGCAAAATATATGCGGATCAAAGAAGCAGATACAGGGGAAGGAAGCTTTAGTGAAGCTGTTAAGATGGCATTTTGGGCACTCTGAATTCCGGGGAACGCAATTGGAAGCCATCGAAGCTGTTTTATCAGGTCCCTTTAATATCATCTACATTAAAGTGGTCTTTTTGGATTTCTTTTATCCTTCTTTTCATCTCTTTGATGTGTGTGGCGTTCTTGGAAATTGGCAGCAATGTGGCATTTGGTTGTGCTAATAGCGATTGATTCGAATGCAGGAAGAGATTGTTTTTGTCTCATGCCAACTGGTG
The DNA here is from genome assembly GCA_963454935.2 of Ilex paraguariensis. Lineage (NCBI taxonomy): Eukaryota > Viridiplantae > Streptophyta > Magnoliopsida > Aquifoliales > Aquifoliaceae > Ilex > Ilex paraguariensis. The sequence goes on from CAUOFW020002647.1 coordinate 662,809, forward strand.
GTGGGAAGTCAATGTGTTATCAAATCCCTGCACTGGCTAACCCAGGGATTGTGCTTGTTGTTTGCCCTTTAATAGGTGAATGCTACTAATTTCTTGTTTTATTTAATATCTCTATGGAGGAATCATAAGCTGCCAGTTTGTTTGACTTTCAAGTGCCAGGACACAACTTGATTGCTTCTGTTGGTGTGCCATTTTATTAACAGCTTTGATGGTAAGTGCCTTCCAACTTTCTTGCTCCAATTTTTTTCAGGTGTTCATCCTGGAAGATTAATAAGATTGTTTTAACACCCCCAATCAGGAAAACCAAGTAATGGTATTGAAGGAGAAAGGAATTGCCGCTGAATATCTTTCCTCAACTCAAACTTCACAAGTGAAAGATAAGGTGATTGGAATTTGAATTTGAATATTCTTTTCTTTTGTGTGAATGGCAGAAAAGTTAGGCATATAAAGTTGGTAACCATGATTTTTTTTTTTTGGAGGGGGGGGCGGGGCGCAGTTTTTCTTGGCATGAATGCTTCATTAGGATTTAGGAGGAAGGGAAGATGGTGTTACATGTGGAGTACTTTCTTGGCAGGATATTGTTGTACAAAAACACCAGATAATTAAGGTTGCCTTGCCCCTATCATAATGATAAGCTCTGTAGTGTTACTAATGCAGTCATTTGTCAACGTGTTGAGCAGAATTAACCGTCAATGGTGTGTGATGTGATATTGATAAGTTCCACTCTACAATCCATGATCTTTTTAACAAAATCCAGTTCAAGTTGTCAGTTGGTTTATGGTGATTCACTTGATGTGACATAAAATAAGTTGCTGATTAAGTTTATTTAGTGTCAGTCTTGACTTAGTATTGAGGACCTGAAGATGTATAATCAATTTCTAGTTTTTAGATGCATGAACAATAATTGAGTTCCCTCTTTGGGTAAAATTCTACCTTCGGTAGTATTGATTTTGAGTTTGTTCACCAATGCTAATCATATGATTGATTTGGTACCTTTTTTCTATCATTCTCATTTTACTTCCATTTCATGCAACAACCAGCATCACCATTCCACTTATTATTGTACACATGTCAAACTTATTCTTGAATCTGGTTCCTAACAATTAGTTTTCTGACGTCTATTCACATTAGCAGCTTCTTGGTCACTGTCCCAAAAATGTAATAAATATTTAGTTCTGCACTAACTCTGGCTTCTTTATCTGGATTTTAGATCCATGAAGACCTTGATTCTGGAAAGCCATCCATAAGATTGCTTTATGTGACACCAGAATTGATTGCAACATCAGGATTTATGTCGAAGCTAACAAAGATTCATGCTAGAGGATTGTTAAATCTGATTGCTATAGATGAGGTCTGAATTTCCATGACCCCTAGTTGTGATTATAAGTACATTCAATTGGTTTCAGCTGGAAGCTGCTGGTGTTGGTATATAATTCCACCTGTTCCTCAAATTCTCAGGCACATTGCATCTCAAGTTGGGGCCATGACTTCAGGTTACTTATCCAATCCATCTGCAGATGTCTTTAGTTACGTTATTTGTTTATACTCATCTCAGCTCAACAACGCCCTGTAATAACTACATGGGAATATTAACAATGATCTTGCAGTGACTGTCCTTCCTAGCATGCTATATTTCATTAATGATGTCATCACACATCAAACTTAGGTAACAGTAGGACTGGGTTTGTTTTTTGTTCTCATGGAGACGCAAATATGTCTCCATCATACTGGACTCTTGGAGTCCCTTTGTTGGTTCAATGTCTTGGTATTGATTTTGGTCACAATGGAAACTTTTGTTGGTTTAATGTCTTGGTATCTCTAACTTTTCTTTTGTTTGTATTGTGCAGGCCTAGCTATCGGAAGCTTGCTTCTTTAAGGAAACACCTACCAAATATTCCAATATTGGCATTGACAGCTACTGCTGTTCCTAAGTGAGTGTTGCAATGCCCTATTTCTGAAAAAAAAAAAAAACTATGAAATTCAATCCTTTATATCCTCACAAGAAAGGATCTAGGATTTTCCTGTATTTTCGACAGCTCCAATACTTCAGTATTTCCCCTACTCTACCCCTGTCCCCAAATTTTTATACTTTTGTCGGAACTCAAAATTTTGGGGTACTCTCGTGTTTGTCTCATAAGTAGAGTCTCGCCAAAGTATTATTGTACAAGTTGATTGTTGTTGTTTACTTTTTCTGATAGATCTGTGTAATGTACTTCCTTGGACATAATTGTTGCGCTGTGAAGACTAGAAATAACCAATTAGGTTTACGATGAAACCTACAAATTGACCATTACTGCTCCAATTTGAGTATCTCTACAGGATATACCTTAATTGAAAACTGAAGAGTCACAACAAGAAGTGATTGAGTTCAATAGTTTCTTATAAAATTATTGACTCTAGAGATATAATAATGTGGAGAAGATAAAATTGTTTCTAGCACCAACAGAACCGAAAGCGTGAAGCTGGCATAGTATTTGTTCAAAAAAGTGAACTGTATTATGTGTTCCTTAATTTTTCAAATAATCCTAGCTTTACTGCAACTTTCTCTTGCCCACAATTTTTGTTCAGAACAATATCTTCTTGGCGAGAAGGTGCACGTCTTATCTGCTGATTATTATTTTGTTCTACAGAGTACAAAAGGATGTGATAGAGTCCTTGTGCTTGCAAAGCCCTCTGGTCCTAAAATCATCCTTTAATCGTCCAAATATATATTATGAAGGTAGGCAAAATAGCTTTTGTAGTTGATTTGTGTAAGGTAGCTTGTGGGGTGGGAGTGCAATTCGATTGCTTGAGACACTTTTTTGACTGTGCAAAGCATAGTTAGCATGTACCTGTCTAATTTCCTACATAACACAGTTCGATACAAGGATCTTTTGGACGATGCATATGTCGATTTAGGAAATCTACTCAAATCTTCTGGAGATGTTTGTGCAATTGTTTATTGCCTTGAACGTACAACTTGCGATAATTTGGCTGCTCATCTATTAAAGAATGGCATATCCTGTGCTGGTAACCAAATGGTTTTATTCTTCTCTCCTAAACTTTTCTGCCTAAGGTTTTCTTATCATGTTTTTTTTTTGTTTTTAATGTGCTTTCAGCATATCATGCGGGATTGAACAATAAATTGCGGAGTTCTGTTTTGGATGATTGGATTTCTTCTAAGACACAGGTGGTAGTGGCTACAGTGGCTTTTGGGTATGTTTATTTCCTGATTTTACACAAAGGGTGTGTTCTTTTTCGTGAACCAATTATAATATCATCCTTATAGGTGCCACTCTTCTTGTGACTAAAGCCACTTCTGGAGTTTTCTTGCATCTTAATCTGATGCATTAGATCTTTGGTGAATAGATAAAATAGTGGGGAAGTTATGTGCAGTAATGTGGGTTCGAATCTGCGGTTGGCCACTTCGTGCAGATTATGCCAAAAGTTAGGCTACCTCTTCCAGCACTCCAACATTGGTGAAGTCAACATGAATATCAGCCTTTAGTCCATCAATGTCATGGAAAATCATCTATTTCAATTTAATTCGGGCAAATGAGATGATCATTTTCTTACCTACCCATGCTCAACTCATTTGTAGATTTGGAAAACTACAGTACATCACAATGTGCCTGAATTATGTTGTATCGTACTGCTAATCACACCGGGACTTTGGAAGAGAATATATTACCACATGGCATTTTCTCTACCTGATATTTACATACATTGATGCCTTCAAAGTAGGGCCGTTAATCAAACTGAGCTACTCGAGCTTGGCTTGAATTCAGCTTAGGTTCAGCTCATTCAAACTGGGTTCGTTTTTTAAATGAGCCCAAACTTGAAGAAGTTTTTAGGCTCGTTTAGAAATTAAGCTCTATAAGCTCGGCTCAAACTCGATTGGCTCGACTCGTTTATGTGCAAATACTCGGGTTCGGCTCGAGCTCGACTTTTTTTTGACTCGTTCAGGCTCGGCTCGTTTCCTAAATGAGCTGAACTTGAATAATTTTTTAGGTTTAATCAAGAAACAAGCTTTTCAAGCTCGGCTCGGGCTCGTTCGACTAATAGTCCTACTTCAAAGCGTAAGTGACTGAAACATGCTTGTGGACAAGGCTTTCTGATAATTAGGTGGATTAAATATATTTTTCTTGTAGTAGTTTGACAATCAGGGTCCCAATCAAACAATGAGTAACACTCAAGACCTTTGATAGAAAGGAATATGTAATTTTACATCAGTTTAACTTTTTTGTAATCTTACTTTTGTTGATTAGCTAACATTGCTGACATAATATCTCTTATGACACTGAAACAAAAAATAAAATATGACGAGAATGTATAATCTGAAATAGAGGAAGGTAGTGCCTTCGTTGAAGCCAGCTACATGCAACCAGTCACATTGCATAGTGGTGGTTCCCTTGATTCCAGATGTTGGGAGGGGTAGACTTACCCAAACCTAGCCCATCAGTTCTTTTTGTTCTTGCAAGAAGTGGCTGCCTTAACAAAAAATGTGCCATGCCATGCTTTAATGTGTTTTGAGATGCTTTCACATGCAATTTTATTTATACACTTAAAACTCTTGATTAACTTGAGATTGTCATATATCTGTTGGTATTTTTGTCGCTGGATTTTATTTGGAGCAATCCTGGTGCATGCACGGTTTTTTGAGCTAATGGTGTTCGTTCAGGATGGTATGCAACTGTTACTAGCAATTTTAACAAGTTCTTATTCTAGCCTCTTTCAAGTTTCACTATCAGTGGATATGAATTAATGTACTATGAACAATATTTGTAGGGTATAGATCGTAAGGATGTCAGAATTGTTTGCCACTTTAATATTCCCAAGTCGATGGAAGCCTTTTATCAAGAGTCGGGTAGAGCTGGTCGTGATCAATTGCCCTCTAGAAGCGTGTTGTACTATGGAACGGATGACCGCAAAAGAATGGTTGGATCACCATGTTTGCCTATTTCAATTGTTTTATTTTCAAGGTGGTTATCAGAATTTGAAATCTTCAAAAAAATATACTGCAGGAATTTATTCTCTTCTTTTTTTTTTTGGGGGGGGGGGCGCGGGGGGGAGTGCAGGAATTTATTTTAAAAAGTGCTGAAAGCAAGAAGTTGCAGTCCTCAGGTTCACAGGATGGGTCCTCAAAGAAGTCCATAGCTGATTTCAATCAGGTAGCTATTCCAACCTATCTATAATGATATGTTAACCTTTTCTTGCATAGATTCGCATATATCTTGACTGAATAATGCAAGCAGGTGGTTGAATACTGTGAAGAGTCTAACTGCCGTAGGAAAAAGATCCTTGAGAGTTTCGGGGAACAGGTACTTGAATTCATCATTATGTGTAATCCTTTTGTACATTAGGCTACTTTTTTTTCATTATTTAATGCTCAAAAGATGCCACTTACATGTTGTCTTGGAAAAGTAGGTGACTGCATCATTATGCAGACGTTCATGTGATGCATGCAAACATCCACATTTAGTTGCCAAGTATTTGGAGGAGCTTATGACTAGTGCTTTGCGCCACGGAAATGGATCCTCTCGAATATATATAAGCAGGTAATTTATTTCCAATCATGTAAATATAGGAGTGTTGGGATCTCTGATTGCATCGGTAAACTATCAATAGATGCGTTAGCTTTTGATACAGGCTCATTGCTATTGTTAAACAGGCATAAAAAAACTCGATTTGTGATAGGACTCCAGAATCAAGTATATGCTTCCTCCAAAAAGTTTTCATTAGTTTCCTAATTACCTAATAGACTATAAACATGGGAAAGAGCAGTACAAATCTTTTGTACTATTATGGGTTTGTTTGATTAATCATTTCATCTACAGCTAAACTGCTAGGATCATCCTAATTCCTGTTTTTGCATTGAGTCTCAATTTTTTTTAATCCTTTGTCACCATAAAGGTATTCTTTCTTGGATGTTTTTGTGTGGCTGATAATATAGATTACCTCTATAAATCAACTGGTCTGCAGCTTGGATATGCTGAAAAAAGAACCTCAGCTTATTCTTTGCTGCCAATATAGCTAATTGCTAACCTTCGTAGATAATGGCAGTAGTCAATGGAGAAATGATTAACGCAATGCATTTTCTTCCATGAAGAATCTTGCAAATAAAGGCCAGGAAACATGTCCAGCAGTGGTTTCTCTTAATTGAGTGCCTAAACTAAGACTATGACATGGGATAATAATCAGAAAATCAATATGGTTTCATTTTTAACCCAAATATGCCATGGAAGCTATGGTCTTACTTATAGTGAATGATGGAAAAGTTTGTAACTTGTGATTACTTGAAAAGAAATTCGAAGGCAAAGGAACAAAGGGATAATGTGTCATGTATTTTTGGAAAAGGAAGGAGTTTCAATGTGCATATTTATGTGATTGGGGTTATGATGAGTGGATAGCATACAAACAATCACTGGACAAACAAGTGAACCTCCAACCATCATAATCTCTCATCCAGTGGGGCATCATGCTGTGAGCAATAAAGTTTTAGATTGTAGCAGACCTATATGTAATTTATGGAGTGCAACTATATCAATCATTTGCTGAAACGAGAGAATATTAACAGTGAATGTCAAAAGGAAATGCACAATTGTGTTGTTTGGGTTGCCTCATCTAGTAAACAAGGAATGGTCTGATCTAATCAACGCAGTCAGAATTCAGAACCAACTCTATATATTACAATGCACCAGATTCTGTGGTGTAACAATTTTGCATGAGTTTAAGGACCAATTTTCTAATCTCTGATGGCTGATTAGATCTTGTGGCTTACTAGGATAGAAAGTTCATCTGCAGCAGTTTCTGTATTGTTGGGTTGATCAGTTTGTTTCCTAAAGGATAGCTTTTAGGATATAGACGTATAGCCTACATTCTGAAGTGAACTTTATGTTCTATAATGCTGCTGATTCCTCGATGTTTGTTCTGTTTCAGCTCCTCAAATCTCATTGACAAAGAACAATTCTCCGAATTTTGGAACCATGATGATGACGAAGCAATTGAATCAGAGGAAGATATATCCGACTCCGATGGTAGATATCAATTGTGCTGATTACGTAACAAAGAGCCTGCTTGTGTGATCTGTGCATGATTTATTGATAATCATATCGTAAAACTCTGTTTTGTGTTTCCCTTTTGTTCTATGTTTTTCCTCATAAATTGAGCATTCAACTTCCAGATGGTGTTGATGTTGCAAAAACCCTGGCTCAGTCAAGCTTGCCATCAAAAAGAAGATTAAATGATCGGATTATGCTGCTGCAGCATGCAGAAGAAAAATATTATCAGAACAAAGTCCCTGACAAGCAGGTGGACTTATGACATTCTTGAAGCTCTGTGCTTTGATGTCTTCCTTTTTTTTTATGTCTTCCTTCTTGATATGCACTATATTTGGGACTATCGACAAGTGGAATTTTTGCATTTAAAGTTCTGGATTTGAATACATACTACTGATGCTTGGGGAATTTAGATATGCCCTTTTATGGAAGAGAGTTAGTCTCTCTGTTTATGAGGATATTGAATTCACCTTTATCAAATTGGTGACACATATAGGAACCACTATGATAAACAACCATCTACTCTAAAAGTTCAAGTTATTAGAGAGTTTGTAACTGAAATATTTATACTTCAACACACGTCCTTGCGTTCGGGCTAGATTTTTTGACGGCGATATTAAAACACAAACCTCCTGTTTTGATACCATGTTAAATAACCATTTTTTCTAAAAGAATTTGTTTCATCATCCATCAAGTTGCAATTTGTTTGCTCCATTATAAACAACGATTAGATATTGGCAGTGGGATTAGTTAGTAAGATGCTTCTACTCTGTATTTTTGTTCTTTTATTGTTAGTTACTCAGAACTCCATTTGCTTCGGCAGGTACTAAAATTTGTTGCTTGTACAGGTCAAGAAACTTGACAAGAATGCCATATCTGAAACACTCAGGGAGTCAAGCAAGCAAAGATTATTAAATGCTCTTAAGCAGATCCAGCAGCAGCTCACCCATGTACAGTATGTGCACCTCTTCTATTGCTGATATGTTATAAACTGGTCTTGAGCACAACTTTATTATCATAAATAATCCATTTTCCTATAATCAACCGTGGGAACATCCTTATTTGCTCTCTTCTGCAGGATTGATTTTGAAGCATCTGCCACCATTCTAGAAAATGAATGCCACAAGAAATATGGGAAAGTTGGAAAATCCTTTTACTTATCACAAGTGGCGAGTACAGTGAGATGGATTCCAACCGCAAACATGGTTGAATTAACCAATAGGCTTGGCATTGCTACCAGTCCTGCTTCCGAGCACATAAGCTCGAAAACAAATTCCTCTTTAATGTCACCGACTATGTTGGATCAGGTATCAACAGAAGTTAGTAGCGAAGAAGTCCATGGCAGTGCTAGATCAGAAACTCCTTCAAGCGCATTGCAAAGCATTTCCCAAGATATAAAGCTGCCTCCAGTCCCATCTTTTTCGGAATTTGTAAGCAGCAAAAAATCTAAGGAAAACCAAACATCCACATCGAAAAAGCAGTCCTCCAACAGAGTTCCAATGAATCTGGAGAAGAGAATGAGATATCAGTAAGTTGAAACTGATACTACTTCTGTATGTTTGTGTTTTGCATGCACCTGATCACGGGCATACTTGTTACCTTTTCGTTGGCCCCAAGGGACAGCATAGTTTCCGCAGCAAATTCTTCTACATATGGGCTTCTTTTCTATTTATTGTCAATCACCAAGGGTTCATTCCTCCATGCCTGTACAGTCAGATATAAAAAATTAACAGTCACAGATGATATCTGATTTTACATAGCACGTAGCCTTTTGTTTGTAGGCTGTTAAATTTTGGTGATGTCAATGTATTTTATGGATTTGGATTCTCTGTTGTTTAGTTTTTTAACAGTAGGGGTGTTGTTTTTTAAAACGACATTGTTTTACACCAACATGACATCTTTTTATTAAATAGAACGACATCGTTTTGGTGTTAAACGACGTTGTTTTGAAGGATAGCACCTCTGTTGTACACAAGAGGATTTTGTTTAGAATTTCCCAACCCATCACCATACCAGGCAAACCTTCACAAAAATCCAGTAATTTTTTGTATTTCCTTCAAACACAACCTCCAAAGCCACCACCAACCCCCAAAACATCACAGGGGTCTCTATTGTAACAAATCTTTATATACAAATGCGAAATTATGACACGGTATTATTGTTACATTGGGTTTGGCATGTTTGTTTCAGATAAACTTAAAGAGAGCATCCACGAGTGTGTCTGTGCTGTTGGATTGAAATAGAGAGAGAGAGAGATTGTGTGTGTGGTTGGATTTAGAGAGAGGTAGAAGTGTGTTTGTGGTGCCTTCGTATTTTGTATAGAGATACAAGGGAGTGAGAAACATCTCGTGGTTGTAGGGTTGTTCCATTGTGATTTGGAGGTCACAACTTCGAATCATAAAAACCTCTTTGTTTGGAAGGATAAAATTGAATATATTTAACTCTTCAGATTCGTAATGACAAGAGTCTGATCAAGAAAATACACTTTTTACACAAGAAAATGAAAAAAGTAGGGTGATAGTAAAAAGAGTTTAATGTCTTTTTTTGGTGTTTTGGTTCGGATTCGAGTGTAGCTTTTGTTTAGTGCTTCGAGTTTGGGCTGGATAAGTTTTATTTGTTTTAATTAAAATGTACCATTAAAGGTAAGAGCAGTCATTTTATAATTTCGTTATGCAATTCAAAAAAAGAAAAGGAGTTTGTATAATTTAAGGACAAAAATAGAATTTCAATATAATTATTTTTTTTCTAAAAAATCAAATAGCACAATAATTTTTTTTTAATTCAAATTATGATTAAAATACATCACTAATATATACAATTTAACACACAAAACCGTATTATGTAATTATTGTGTCAAAATATATTAGAATATAATAATATTTTACACTCTCTAAAACCAAATATATAAAACAAAGCCTTCCCACCACATTTCCTAGTTTTTTAGAATTTAAAAATTGTTAATTCAAAATCTAAATCCTCCCTCTAATGAAATACTATCACATGTTATTTGTAACCACTTCTCAACTCACCCAATAACCCACCCTTATTTTTTAAAATTTATTAAAAAAATTATCACCAAAAATATTTTCATAATTATTTTATCTAACTTTTCATATGACATAATAAATAATAAAAAAAATATGAAGTACTACAATCCCTTGCATCGCCCCGGATGGAACCATGTGTGTGTGTGTATATATCTATATAATAAAACATGAGTGTATTTGAATTTTGTCCCAGTCATATTTTCCTTCTCAAAAATATCATCAATCACTTATCTCATCCATCATCCTTTTGTCAAACTCAAACATTAAATCGCATTACTCTTTTCTATCACATATTTAATTATTTATATATTTCTTCCCTAAAAATATTACACCACTTATTTATATCATATATTTAATTATTTAATATTTGATTAATTTATAATTAATGTATTTTGAAAAAATTTAATATAGTGGTATCGATTTTTTAGACGCTTGAATTTTATATTTTATCGTGCCTTTATGCACAGGTTATAACTAGTATATATATATATATGCCACATTCTATTTAGCACACAAATTAGACTTAGTCAAGGCTTCACAAATTATAGTTGAGGGATGGCAACCACTAAATATGAATACAAGAGGGGGGCCTTGTGTAATTACACAAAAACAAGCATTTTTTTTTCCCCACAAGTATATTAGGAAACCTATGTTTCATGATTTCTTCGTCACCGTCTCTGTCTTGGAGAGAAAGCTTCTATTTCTTCTTCTTCTTCGATTTCCAAACTCTATTTCAAATCAAATCAACGTAAAAACACTGAAAAAATCGAAATGAGTCGTGGTAGTGGAGGTGGCTACGATCGTCACATAACCATTTTCTCTCCGGAAGGTCGTCTTTTTCAAGTCGGTAAGCATACCTTAATATACACTTTATCTCCATGCCCCATCTCATGTTCAACTCCCACTGAATTAGGGTTTTTTTTTTCCTGTGTTTCTAAAATTTTGGGATTTGATTTTGAACAGAGTATGCGTTCAAGGCTGTGAAGGCGGCTGGAATAACCTCGATTGGTGTGCGTGGGAAGGACTCGGTTTGTGTTGTTACACAGAAGAAAGTTCCGGTTCGTACAATTAGCTTATTTTTCCCTTCTTTTTAGCGGTCGAAGTTGTGGGTTTTTGTATTTTGATCTTGGGTTTTTGAGAAATTGTCATATGTAAATCTAATGTGCAGGACAAGCTTTTGGATCAGACTAGTGTGACCCATTTGTTTTCTATTACCAAGTACCTTGGACTGTTGGCTACTGGCACGACAGGTGTGTCTCCTTGAGCTTTCTCACTAAAATCAACTTTGAATCTTGGAATTCACTAAGTTGAAGAAATTACCGGAACTTTTATAGTTTTGAACTAGTAATTTTCTTTGTGAAATATATGCAATTTGATTAAATTTCTGTGATTGGATGGGCGAACCAGGATATAAGAAAAAAGATCATTCTAGGTACTTATTTTAAAATGGAATGAACTATACTTGTTATCTGGAATGAGGATGCTGTCGCACAATTGTGCAGCCCTGGAAGCCCTTGGATTAGATTAGATTGCTTGTAGCTTGAAATTAGCTACAAAATCTCATGTGACGGTTAAACTGAGATTTCTTTTATGAGGAGAATCTTTAATACATAGAAATTTGAAGCTTTACTGCCACATAATTGTATAAGCTATTTATTCATTCTGTTGCTCCGAATATTGCTTTACTTGGAGCTGCAATCAAACATTTTGGGGACATATTATTGTCTTCAACCAACCTTGTTTGAACGTAGTTGAAAATGTACATGGAAATCAACTTAGAAGCTTGTTTTGGTTGACCGTCTTGGATATGAGCAAAGAATTTGGTATTCCTATTTAGCGTTTTCGGTAATTTTTTGATAATGTTTTCCTTCTCATTTTCAGCTGATGCAAGGACCTTGGTCCAACAAGCCAGGAATGAGGCTGCTGAGTTTCGTTTCAAATATGGATATGAAATGCCTGTGGAAGTATTGGCCAGATGGTATGCTAATATTGTTTCATTCATATAATAGTTGCTGCTTATTGTTCGAGCATTTCCCTTATTTTTGGGTTGTCCTAGGGATCCATTGCATTCATTTTTGTCCTCATGGAGAAGCAAGTTTAAGATTGATAGTTAAGGCCAAACTTTATAGCTCCTTGGAGTGATTTGGAATGTTGTTTGGGCTTTGACATGATCTCTCATGGAGACAAATACTTCATTTAGCATACTTGACGACAAATTCCTAATTAGTTGATACATAAATTTTTTGTGATTTCAGGATCGCAGACAAGTCTCAGGTTTATACTCAACATGCCTACATGAGACCCTTAGGAGTAGGTTTGTACCTGATCGTTTATCTTGCGGAAGATCTTTGTCATATTGAGGAATATCATTAATTGGATAGTGTGTAAATAATTATTCATTTTTGATCCATTAATTTTCGTGGTTCTTTGGGAATGTTGCCATCCATTATTTTCTTTTCTTGTTTTCAATGTGAAGTTGCTATGGTTTTGGGTATTGATGATGAGAAAGGACCTCAACTATTCAAGTGTGATCCAGCTGGCCATTTTTTTGGCCACAAGGTATTCTTTTTTTTTTTTTCTACACAGAAACTGATTTAAGTTGTTTGGTACGAATGTTTTATGCTTGCAGTGCGTGGTATTTTTCTTGTGATACAACACCATTTTGCGCCACCATATATGAAGCATTGTCTTCTTCATGTCCTTAGATTGTAATGCAGGCTGCACTGGTATTAGAAATGCTTATGATCAGGTAAAATGCAGTTCTGATGTGAAGTTGATAGTTGCATGAAAAACATTTGTTAGGTTAAGGTGGGAGCAGTAGAAATAATTATTATTGGATCGAGTGGTTGACAAAAGTTCTGACTGAACTGCCCGTTCCTTAAGATTCGAAATCTTGGACTCAAGGACAAAACTGAAATATTCTTTTCCTCTCTTCCGAATGTCTCTCTTGCTTCGGTAATCCGACCGTCCCTCTCCTACCCCCGTTTTCTGCCTTTTTTTTCCTTTTTATGCCAATGTCTTCTCTTTTGATTTTCTGCAGCCATGTCTGCATAATGGAACTTTTTCCGGGGATCCATAGGGGTGCTTTGAGAAGCAAAAAATAACTTGACCATGATTTCTCTAACTATTGTGGCAAAAAAATGAAGTCCAAATAAGAGAGAGAGAGAGAGAGAGAGAGAGAGAGAGAGAGAGAGAGAGAGAGAGAAGGAAAGGAATGACTATTCTGGGCGGGAGAGGGGGGCGGTGGGGCCCTGGAAAGCACCATTTGCTGGGGGAACAGTTTGGGGAAACAGGTTAAAGTACATCTATAAAATGTGTTACATAAGAGGAAAAAGGGAGTGTTTACTAACACCCTTGGCAATATGTACCGAAGATTAATAGGTTTTGGTTTTTTGTTGAAAGACAGCAATTTGCATCCCTTGCTTTACTTAAACATGAACGTAGCCTACCCCAGTTGCATACTTTTCGTATTTTCTTTAATCTAATTTGGTGAGATTGGCATCAATTATACTCTAAATGATATTTGGTGCTTTCATAAACAATTAAGGTTTCTAAATGATATTTGGTGCTTTCATAAACAATTAAGGTTTTGAATGTTTACGTTATTGCTGGTTTTCAATGTTTGGTTTTTTATGGTTTTTTTGGGATGAAATTTAGGTACTTTAATGTTGCAATGAATGATTTCTCTACCTGGAATACTTCTAGGTATGTTTTTTTCTTTCAGGAACTTGTTTGATCTAATTCCAACTTGTCACAGGCCACAAGTGCGGGATCAAAAGATCAAGAGGCAATTAATTTTTTGGAGAAGAAAATGAAAAACGACCCTGCTTTCTCTTTCGAGGAAACAGTGCAGGTAAGAGGGAAGGCAATAAGCCCAAGAGTTCATCCTCCTCCCCTTCCTCTTCCCCATCTTCCTCTTTCTTGTTTAGTGCATGTCTTGGTCGTCTGTGCCAAGATCCAGATGATGCTATGTTGTTTTTTCAGAATAGGAATGTGTAATACCTGTGGTGCCCTAACTACCAATGTCAGTATGTCTAACATCCACAAAGCAGCTGAGCATTTATCATTGCCCTGTTTAAATTAAAATGCTGGAATGCTTCATTGTCATGTATAAAGCAGCTCTTTTTTAGGAACCTGTAGGACCAAAAGCTTACATGTACAGTGCTTGTTTTATACACCATTAATGTAGAAACAGAAAATGCACCTTTAACTGGCAAGACAAGATGTGGGATATGAATCCAATATTAGATTTTCTGTACTCTGCCAGGCAGTGAAAGATTCTAAAATGAACTTCACATAACTCGTTCACACTTTGAACTTTATCTCCACCGATCATCATTTTATACGTTACAACACTGGTGGTTCCTGTTCTATAAAAACTGTAATCTGGTTATTGCATGAATTTCATCAAGTTAGTATCAGAATTATATGAAGGTTATGAAATTCTGATGCTGCAACAATGCTGTTTTTGTGTAGACGGCAATTTCAGCGCTGCAATCTGTTCTGCAGGAGGATTTCAAGGCTAATGAGATTGAGGTAATCAATTCTTCTTGGATGAGAAGCTTTGGCGTGTTGGTCATCCAACTGTGTATTGGCAGAATTATTCTACTTTCTCTTTATCATCTTATTGTCTAGGAGAATTTTGGAATATGCTTTTATTTTTATTTTTTTGTGTATGTCACTTATTCAGCCCACACTTTGGAGGTTGTGGTTCTGGAATGATATCTGTTCAATTTATTTTGTATGGTTGCCTGACACCACTGCAATCCATCTTTGGCAGGTGGGGGTTGTGAGCAAAGAGAATCCAGTCTTCAGAGGATTGTCCACCGAGGAAATTGATGAGCACTTGACTGCCATCAGTGAGCGAGACTGATTAGGCAGAGGACCTGAGGTGGTTTTTTTTTCTAATCACCAAAATTTAATGAACAACTGCGTATCTGAGGCTGTTTTGAGGAGTATACATTTTGGTACTCAGAATTCTCAAATTTGCTTCGATTGATTATGGGTTCAAGATCATTTGAAGTTCCCTGGCATGTGTTATGGGAATCATCAAATTATGTTCTTGGATTTTCCAAACTATTACCAGGTTATTGATTTAGAATGTTCTATTTCTGTTTAATTGTTGTCATGGCTTTATTTACAAACAAAAACATGTTATTTACAGTGTGTTTGGTAACGTTTTTGTTTTTATGTTTTTTTTTATCAAAAAAAACAAAATTAATTTTTATTTTTCTGTGATAAAAAATAAAAAATATGTTTAGTAGTCATTTACGTTTAAAAAATTATAAAAACAAAAATAAAAAGCATATTTGGTATTATACTGAAAATCTATCCCCCAACACCACTAAACCCACCACCACCACCACCACCCACACCCAAAACCCACAACCACCCAGCCAATCACCACTAGCCACCCAACCACCGCCAAAACTCCACCAAAATGTTACCTGCCACCAAAATCCACCATCACCTAGCCAACCGGCACCAAACCAAGCAAAACCCATCACCAGTAGCCAGCCAATAACCACCAAAACCTCACTGATACATCACTCGCTACCAAGACCCACCACCACCTAGTAACTCAACACCAAACCAAGGAAAACCCACCACCATCAACGGCATAACTACCACCAAAACTATATCGATATTTCACCCGCCACCAAAACCCACCACCACCTAGTCGTCCAACACCAAACCAAGCAAAACCTATCACCACCAATCACCACCAAAACTATATCGATACATCACTTGCCATCAAAACTCACCACCACCTAGCATTTAATCAAGTAAAACCCACCATCACTAGCCACGCAACCACCACCAAAATTTCACCGATACATCACCTGTCACCAAAACCCACCACCACTAGCCATCGAAACATCATCCACCACCACCACCAAAACCCAGCAAAAGTTTAGCTTCAGAGTCTTCGCAGAGAGGACGAGAGGCAAATTTGAAGTCTTTGTAGAGACACAGACGAAAGAGAGAAGATGAGAGAGAGAAAAGTTGGGTGAACAGTAGGTAGGAGAAGAGAGAAATGACCTTTTATACTTCCAACTAAAAGTCTTAAATTTTGGTGTTAACAAGATTCGAAGGTAAAACCTCACTAAATTTTGGTGTTAACAATAAGTTATTTTTATTGATGTTTTCAAAAACATCCTTTTAGATGTTTTTATATTTTGGCCTTCTCTCAAAACGGAGCAGTGACCTAACGTTTTTTTGTTTTTTTTTTGCCATAAAATGAAAAAAAAAACAAAAAACATCGGGCCTATTTGGATATTGTTTCTAAAACTATTTTTTATTCTCAAAACTTGTTTGATCAGAATTTTCATTCTCTAAATTTTCAAAAAAAGTGAGAATTGAGATCAAATTTTAGAAAACAAATTGGGCTTGTTTTGGGGTGTTGTGGAGACAAAATATGGGAAAATGGAAAACACGGAAAACAACACACCTATTAATGAGGTTTGCTCTTTGAACCTCCTTAGTAGCAAAATTTGTTCTAATATAAAAGATTTTTTTTTTGTTTTTCTTTCTCCTTGACTTTCTTTCTCTCCACTTTCGCTCTCAAACAGAACGAACACATAAACACACACACACACACACACACACAAGGGCTTTAGATCTGGTTCAATTGACAAGATCAACCAGTTTTCAATTCGTGAGATCAACCATCTTCATATCAGTTTTTTTTTTTTTTTTTGATTTTTAGGTTTAAATTTAATCTAGCTCAAGGGGCTTCAGATTTAATCTAGTTCAAGGGACTTTAGATCTAATCTGATCTGATTTAATCGGCGAGAACAACTGACTTTGATTGGCAAGAACAACTCCTCCAGATCTTGTTCAAGGGATTGATTGCGTTATTTTTTTTTGAAAAAAAATAATTGGTGTTTCGTATATCTTTTCTATTGAATTTGTTTGGTTTTATTTCTGATGAAGGTCATTTATCTATTTTTTATATGGATTTTATTTTTGATGAAGGCCATTGATCTATATATATATATATACACACACACACACACACACACAGATATGTATTATATATAGATCTAGAGAGACCGAACACAGAGAGAGATTGATCGATTAGTAACAAATCAAACACAAATTCACCAACAAATTAGCAACAACATATATAGATAGGGTAAGTATGTATAATGATCAAGCTAGGGTTCTGGGTCTTACCATTGTTTCAATTTTTAGACTTAATTTTCTTAAACAAAAGATCAAAAGAGGATATAAGCTTATGTTTGCATTGTTTATATACTATGATAGTGTTAGATTCCCATCAAAATACAATCAAAATCAATTATGATACTGTCACATTTACATTATTTATAAACTTTATGTTTCAATTTAATTTGATCTCAGCAAATCAATTGTTATAAAATATTTTTAATCGACAAATTATTTTTTTTAATCTTAAGTATACCTGTTTGATACCATGAATTTGAAAAATATAAGAAAAAAATAATTTGAAAAATATTATATAGTTATATAATAACTATATAATATTATATATACTACTACACTAAACATTACTAGGGCCACATTTTAAACTTTTGCCTAAGACCTCTAATTAGGTTGGGTCGCCCTTGTTCAAAGAGGACATGGAAAGTAGCAGGAAACTTGTGCACATGGTTCCATTCATATACATGCTTGCTCCAATTGATGAAAGCATGATAAAGCTTGAAAAAAAATGAATAAACAATTCTATAATTCCTTGTAATCTGAAAATGGTAAAATTTTGAAAATCATGCTAAGTTCCAAATGTTTCAACAAACTATTTTGAGTATTGTTACATTGTGTACATTCGAAGAGGTGCTTAGTTGGCTTCAAACTTAAATCACTATGGGATCATGCTTCTTGGCTTTGAAGACTAGCTCTCACTTCAAATTTATCACCACCCTTACCATCGAAAGTTTATTGTATTGGACCACACTCTAATGCCCTATTTTTTTTTATATTCTTGAACGACAGTGTCAATATTATCCATTGACACAACCATATTATGAATTAGAACGATATGATCCAAAAATAACAATATGAAGGTGACATGACATGCATGAATTGACTAATCACTATTCCTAAATTGTCTGAAAAAGTGATAGTGTTATTAATCGATCTACGCACAACAAGAATTTTGTCATTTAATAAAAATAAGTAGTGAATTGCTAAGAGTGGAATTATGTGAGATATACCAATGGTAAGAGTGAAATTCATTTGGTGAAAAATTAAATATTTCTTGAAAAAAATCAATTGCAAAATTAGGATTTCCAAAATGCTTTTTTTTCCATTCAATTTTTTTGTTAATAAAAACACATCTGGATATATATGATGCCCAATATTAAACTTATAATGAAAAAATAGGAATAACAAATAAAAATTAAAGCTGTTAATCAAAATAATCCACGTGCATCGCACGAAGTCATTTACTAGTAAATACTAAATAGACTAATAGATCTAAAGGGATTGAGAGAGAGAGAGAGAGAGAGAGAGAGAGAGTACTGAAAGACTAAACGCAGAGATGAGGGACTGGAGGGAGGGTACTTTTTCATATTTTTTTATTTATTTTTGAATTACTATTTAAACATATTTTATTTCTTTTTGTCTGTAAAATTGTTTTTAGAATTATTTAATCAAACAAGTTATTAGTCTCAAAAAACATCAAAACACACTTTTCTAAAACTCTTTTTAAAAATAGTTTTAAGATATTATGCAAACAAAACAAACTCATGTTACCAAGCGGCACCTAAGATCCCAAAATCTCTCTCTCTTACGTGTGTGTGTGTGTGTTACCACTGGATGTATGTGTCTGTCAATGACTTCAAAGAGTTCCCTGGACCATTTTGATAGGAAATATTACTTGGTCGATTGGCAAGAAAGATGATTGCAAGGTTTCATTCGTGTTCCTGAGAAATAATTGTTCATTGTGGTGGACTCCACTCCCTTGACAAGAACGATAGTTTGGCTAATCTGAAACGTGTTTCTTGCCTGTGGTGCATTAATGTTCTTGACAGAATGGTCAGGCATCCTAAGATGCAGGTGGAGGATGGTAGTGATAAGAAGGATTAAGTAAATCAAATTGGATCAGGTTCTGAATCCGAGCTACGTTGGATTGTGATTAGATCTATTCGCACCCATAGTTCCGGACATGACTCTAGCCAGATTCATTGATTAATTTTGTCGGATCGAATCGTTTACAACATGAGTGACTAAAAAAAAAATTTAAAATTCTTTTAATTTCATCTCGCATGCGTATTATTTAATAAGTGGGGTCCATATTTTGACACCACTGAGTACTAGCAGTTATGACCCATTTGGAAAAAGATTGATGTTATCAGGTTCACCACGAAGGTCATCCATAACAACCTCTGTTTGTCCTTTGATTTCCGCCTTCAGCATGTATGTCAGGAAGCATTCAACGCCAAAAAAGTTGAAAAAAGTGCAATAAATTCGTCTTTGTTAACCATATGATATGATGTAATGGACCAGAAAGTGTAATTAATAGCTCAAAATTCAAGTATTTTATGGTCTGAACATGGTTAGCATTCTTCTTTTTACCATTCAGAATTTAGGTCTACGAGGCCACAAAATTACTTTGAAGAGGAGGGGGGGGGGGGGGGGAGGGAAAGAAAGATATGCAGGGTGTTGTCTCAGAGACAGAGACTGGACCATATAAAATCTCATATATAATGTCCATACACACCCAACCACCACCAATAGGACTGATTGAAACTGTCATGTTACATGTCCTTTTCTAAGTGTGTGGTTTACAAAATCACAACCTACATACTCTACCTCGGAGTAGTCTGCAGTCATTAACCAGCACATTGTCTGCAGTCATTAACCAGAACATTCACACAACATATTCAAGGTTAATTAGGACGCCTCATTAATGTCTGAGTCATGAGACGTCTCTCACTAGCACCTTTTAACTTAGTCCTCTCATCAAATTTTTTCTCCCTCCATGAATGTTCCCAAAGGTGTCCACGAAACTGAAGCCTCACCACACCATCTATGGGCTAGGTAGTTGCCACCAGTAGTGTAAAGATGGAACATGGGATGGTTAGAGACATTAATAATCTGCGATTTTGGTGACATAACAAACAGGGCTATGTCCCGTCAGGGTCGTTAGCTCGAAGTCCTGAGTTAGACTAAGCAAAAAAGCTTCGGTTTACCACATCCGTATGGCTTCTGGATTTGATTAATTCTCTTGATCACAATTAAGTATTACATAGTATAGAGTAAATCTAACGGATGACATGCATGGACTGTTTACTGTTACCTTTATTTTGGCACCATTAACATGTGATTCAGAACAGACACACCCATCTTCACCAACCTTTAGCAAACCCCGCACATCATTTACAATCACTCATTAATCTTGTTATTGCTCATGGACTCTGGACCTAATGGATTAAATATCCTTAACTGATCTTCAGGCCACTCACAAAGTTTGAGAGTCCCACCTCCTATGAGTCACAAATAATGACAGCTACTTTAGATTGCATTATCTGGATTTTATTATTGTTTTCTTGCTTATTACGTGCTTACATATGGCGTATGGCGTATGTGATTAGGGGTGCTAATTGGACTCGTTTTGGATAAGATTCGGTTCAAATTCAACTCGTATTCTAAACGAACTGAGTTTGAACAATTTTTTATGCTTATTTAGAAAAACGAACCTTAAAAGCTTGATTCAAACTCGGCTCGTTTATATGTAAAAATAGTCGAACGACTCTAACTCGGCTCAGGTTCGGCCCAGGCTCAGACTCAAACTCAGCTCGAGTTCTAAATAAGCCAAGTTTGAACAATTTTTAAGACTTGTTTAAAAAAAGAGCTTGGTAGGCTCGGACTCAAACTCACAAAGCACGGCTCAATTAACACTCCTATATGTGATGTTTAAAAGCAGTGTCTTGGTTTAGCATAAATCAGGTAACTTAGTTGTCTGGAAACCTCTCGCTTCCCCGTTGACACTAGCTGTTGACACTCTGACTCCAAACTAGAGTGTGGCTCTCAGATTGGCCTCCAATTCTCCCATATAGATCCATTTTTGTGCAATCTTTTGATCCATCCAACCATCTAAGGATCTATTTGTGGTTCTTTAAAAATCATTCTCCTAGTTCTACCACCTAGTTCTACCACTGTAGGGAGGAAAGGAAACACCAAGGTAATAAGCATTATAAATCAACTGGTTTGTTTAAAAGACGACGACTTGCAGTATAATTGCATTGTGTCTGTGAGAGAAAGACCTTGATAAGGAAAATGAAAATGTAAATGAAAGGCCCAATTTTCAATGAGAAAATGTGTTACCAAAACCTTGAAAGGTATTTCGCAAGAGCCTGGCACAGAGAAGATTAGCATCATTCTTGCGTAAGAATGACATGCACAAATAAAAAAATAGTTTTTAAAATATCCCAAGTCTGAATGGTTTTCGTAAGTGCTTTATATAGCTACCATTGAGCCAAAATCCCAAAGTTTGAGCCATGCCAACACTGATAATAGAGTTGCAGAACCATCCAATTGTATCCCTTTAGTGCTGAACATCAAAATGGTGCACTCTCTTTCTCTCTCTCCCCCTGCTAATGTGTTACTGTTTTACAGGGAACTTACCATTAGCTGAAAACAAAATTCAGTCATGGATTGAATTGTACTTGTAGGAAATACCATGCACAGAGAAATATGGAGCGATTTTTTTTTTCAATTCAACGGTTAGTAGTGTTCAGACCAATTTACATGCACCTCGATTAATTCTCTCTTCAATTCATCAAAGGTAGGTCATCAATTTCGAAATTATGAAATTTATGAAGAATAAGTCTCTCATGACCTGATTCTAAAGAATTATCAAAGTTCAAATTCAAAATATTTAAATTTACGGTCCGTTCCCACCCATTACCACTTGAGCAATGGGTTTCAATTAACTAATATATAATAAGATCATTCGAGAGTCACCTTCGTTGACTTTGTAGCTACTTTAACATCTGCATTGATTGGCTTCCCAATGAATGCATGTGGTAGAACAGTGGGCTTATAACCCCTAGACCCCTCAAATCTGTTTGCCAAGAATCACATTTGGTGTCCAACCCTCTAGTATTTGGTTGCACAATTAGGCCTATATTTAAATAGTGAGGTAGATTAAACAAAAAACTCTAACTTCTATGAGACCATTTTACCCCCACAACAGAACTTGTTTTTGAAGAACTATATCTTACCTCGAAAGGAAAATTCAATCACTGAACTTGACCACAAGTGATACAAGGAACCCAATTACAAGCACTAATGAAACATACACCCTAGTCTTCTGCCTGTCATCTTTTTATTTATTTATTTATTTTCTATTTTTCTTTAATTTTTTTTCAAAAACTATGTATATGAGAAGAAGGACAATGAGTTTCGAATCCACCATCATTAAATCCAATAATAGGACAGGACAGGACGATAACCATTAGAACAACCGATGAATCCTCTATCACTCATTAGTTCAAGCTACAAATTTTAGCAGGTGAAAGTTTCAAGTGGACCCAAAGCACTAATCATTGGACCTTTAGAATTCATAACATAATGGAAGGCAATAATGATACAATGACACTTACGACTCATAGTATTTCTATGGTTCACAGCCCTGGTGATTGACTTGTGTAGTGACATAAACTCAATTACAAAATTTCTTGGTAAATCCATGAGACAAGTAACCATGATCATTTGTTAATAGCAATAGACACACAAAACAAAAACAACTTTTTTTTTTATGATAACAACATCCCAATTAGTTACCTTTGAGTTTCTGACTTTTACTACCACCCTAGTAAAGGTTTTCTTGTAATATTCAAATTTAATAATAATTCTCGAAACTTTTTCATCCAAACTATCGAGTAATAATTTTCGATTTTCAATTGTATTCCTCCCATTTGACTGAGCGAAAAACAAACACAAGGACTATAGTTTTACACAATGATAAAAAGGTGCATAGTTGAAGGTCTCTATCAGGCGAGCAATTTTTGATGAATTCAGATTTTTCGTGATATATTTTAATTTTTTTTTTTTGACGTTCACGATGCGTGAGTGCGGGACCCTTTTGTATATAATGTGTCCCACTTAGGTCGATGATGAGTCAAGAAAGAAATTGAAAAAAAAGTGTATTTATATTAAATTGATTAAAAAATAGATAAAATGACCTTGTATTATCATAATATTATTTTTTATTCCATTTTTACACATAAATTTTAAATTTTTATCATTATAATAATATTACGTCATTTAATTTTTATTTTAATTTAATTTTTATTCAGTTTAGGATTACTATTGTCCTTTTTCTCTCTGTGCACAAGAAAATTTAATAGACGCACAAACATAGGTTCGGAAACACCTTAACCCTCTTAATACTTCCAAGCAAATGGTGATTTCGAGTTCAGAATCGCAATTTCCTGCTGTTAAAGCAAGTGTTCCAATGGAGGTTGAGTTCGTGAGATGTGATTCATGTGGATTCACAGAGGAATGTACTCTTGCATACATTTGCCGAATTCGAGAGCGCTACAGTGGAAGGTGGATATGTGGCCTATGCATTGAAGCAGTGAAAGATGAAGTTTTGAGATCAGAGATGCTTATAACTACTGAAGAAGCTTTGAACAGGCACATCAACTTCTGCAAAAGCTTTCGATCTTCATCTCCTCCTGCGAGTGCTACAGAGCATCCAATCTTCGCCATGGTACGAGTTCTTAGGAGAAGTTTGGATTCTCCGAGAGCTCTCCGATCAACACCTACCAGTCCTCTTCTACAGGTCCCTTCTCACTCGCTGGTACGCTCCGAGAGTTGTTTCTCTTCTCTGTCCCGGTGACAAACGTTAACTACTTATGAATTTAGAGATAACTTTGAAAGTGAACCAGACACCAGAAGTTTGTAATCACTGTTTGATGCTAATTTTTAGTTTTTCTTTTGTTTACTGAAAAAAAAAAGGCTGATGATATGTAGGTACTCTATATTCTCATCTTTGGTATATAGAACAAATGGTGAACCGAGTGCATGAGGCTTATCCCTGCATGTAGAGAGGCGGTTTCTCCTACTCGAATCGTGACCTCCAATTGAGGTCATAATGGAGTAACCTTACCGTTGAGTTTGGTATATATATAACATTATGGATTAATTAGGCCTGGATTTTTGTTTTTTAACAGCCTTTTGCTTCTCTTTTCAATGGCATAATATATCTATATTCAAAATTATGCCTACACTTGAGTCACTGGGCGCATAAGTAGATTGAATGTGGGTACAATTTCTGAATCTTAAACGTGAATTTTATGACATTGGATGGATGTTCTGAAGATTCGAATTCTCTACGAGGGACTATTGTACTTGATGAGTGTATGTTTACACTAGCAATTGCTCTGTGAAAATGAATAGAGCAATTCAATTTCAAGGCTTTTGTTTGGACTGGTTTGGTTTATCATTTTATATCTGTTTTTAGGCTATCCAACAGTGTGAAATGCTTGTTTAGATGGCAAGTAAATGAGGGAATATTGGGCAGAAAGGAAAATAAGGATGCTGACAAACAATGAAGTTTCTGGGAACATCTCCTGAATTGAAAGAAAGGAGAGTACAAGGCGGTTAAAAAGGTTGATTCTCCTACTCTTTTGGTCTTATGTGTTTTTTTTTTTTACTTTGCAAGACAGTCATTCTTAGCCTTAGGTTGCTTCCTATTTATATCAATTTTGTCTTACCCAAACCAATTCAGTTAACATGTTACCCAGTTCCATTGAGCTCAAGAATGACCAAACACGTACTTAGAACTTGGGGTGGCTCCCATCAATGGGGTATACCCAATTGGATCATGGCAATTGATCCAAATAGTTATGACCAGAATGGTTCTGTTTGCTATTCTGAACCAGTCATATCAGGAAGAGAATAGCTTTCTACAGGTACTCAGCTATGCTAAGTTTTCTGGTGATGCATGGCTATCAATAGATAGGACAAGAAGCATGTGGGACAGACACATGGACACCCACAGGTTTGGCTATGGCCATGAATTTTGATAAATCTTTCTGTTGGGCAATTATTTAGGGATACAATCAATCCTATACAACCCACATAAAAAATGCAGTAATGTGGATAAACTCTCTCTGTTCCATATGAGTGTAATCCTAGAATGAAAGGCTCTACCTGCTTTTTTCATAGCTTATAAACTAGAAAATATTCTTTGGGCTCTAAGAGATGAAAACTATCCTCATCAGCTTGGCTAAGAAGAGAGTGAAGATTTAAGTAGGTCCATTAGAATATGGAATATCACCCCACTGTCCAGTGGTGTGGCTTTTAGCAGAATCATATCTATTCTATAGTGACATTCAATGAAGCATTTGTCAACCCCATTTTTACCCACTTATCTATAATATAAAAACAGGGCTTACTTTAATAAGTCCATCTGACGGTCTCAAATAGACTCATCCAACGACTACCAACATTTTTCTCAAAACCATTCACATTGCACCGTGCTTTCAGACATGTGTTACCCCTAGTAAAAAACTAAAGTAACTCAGACCATATTCCAATATCAAGAGCAGTATTATCAATGGGGAGAGGGAGTAGTAGGATCTGATGAGCCATTTCTTCGTACAGTTCAACCTAGTTGGGATTATTCAGTTCTTTTTTTTTTCTTCTCATAGGAAACTAAAAAACCAAGTGGGTTAGTTCATTTTCTAATTCACATTGACACTTTGTAATTCTGGAAGTTGCTAATTGATTGACTTGATGCCCTGAATACTCCATCAATTTCTCATGCCATGACAGTATTTCCCTTTACAATTTTCTTTGAAAGTAGGTTCACCTAACCTGGCATAATTGCCAGGTCTCATCTGCTTTATGCATTTCGTATTCCCTTCACTAATTGAACTTGAGCTTAGTGTAGAGTGGAAATACCTAAACTAGCCTCTGAAAACAGAGCATACAAGGCTCTATAATTATCACAAACTGATATGGCCTCTCATTTTGAAGTGGGTGAGAATATTTATATTGTATGTCCATTATTCGTTCCTTAATTGTATAATCAAATAGCTTATAAGGCCACATGGGCAACAGAGGAAGCAATTAATCAATATGACAATAACCATTTACTCACATGCCATACAAGTTCCATTATATTTTCGGTTCAATAGCGTAGAAGATGAAATATTTAGGTCCCTACCTTAGGATAATATGGGCATCCCTGTTAGTTGTTTATTCCTTTGACATTTGCTTTTGGAGTTCACTTTTATATAATCTAACCCTACCATCAAAAGAATCAGTTCGACTTTTACAGATATGCTTGAACAATGTTGAAGACATTATTGTTCATCAAATACTGAGTTATGTCTCTATGTCAGTTCTATACTGTTGTCCTTTAGTTGAATCCTAAATTGAAGCTAAAAAACCAGATGTATACAATTAAAAGAGAATAGAAGCTCTCATTTCCCACAGGTATCTAGGATACACAAGTAGAAGTTTTCAGAAATGTCTCACGCTATATGTACATCTCATCTGCCTGAAAGCTGATAACATCTCGAAAGAAAAGAAATCAAATCAACATTATGAATGACATAGTGAAATATCATTAATATCCCATATGTTGGGAAGTTGGAAAATTATCTTCATCGTTAGCTTCTTTCTGATTCAGCATCTGGTAGAGCCATCATATATGTAGTCAAGAATGGCAATGATTCCAAAAATGAAGACCTGATCAATGCCAGGCTTCACCACTACATGATAAAGATCCTTGCTCACCATCACTTTCTCCACTCCAACCTGTGCACATTAACGACAAATCCAAACATTAGAGAATCCTTTTCCGTCTTTTGTTGGGGATTTGGGGGAATTAATTAGGTTTAAGCCATAGTGACTTCTGCTAGCTTTAGAAACTACTGTCCCAAGTATAAATGACCTGTGCTATTATGTTGCCTCTGGAGCCCATGATGCTGCAATCTCTTTCAGAAAAGTACCCCTTGATCTCATAACTAGAGTATTTGCTGCATTGACTTGGTTCAATGGAGATTCTGATCGGATTGTTCTGTACAAGACATGAATTTGGCTCTTTCAAGCTGAAAACTAACTTTTGAGATCCTTGGTAGCCCAAAGCGTAGCCTCTCCATTGCCTGTGGATGCTTAGTGCTTCAACTATACCTCCCTGGATAATAGAGGCACTAATTATTTGTCTACAACAGAGGTAGAACTATATGCATGTAGATGCCTAAAGTATGCTCCATCATTTTCTTATAGTTGTCAATTTGTTTTCAATGTTTGCGGCGGTACATATTGAAACAATTTTCATTGCCAGAGGAAAAACTGCATTTTCAAATTAAAAATTTGAACTTGTGAATGATGAAAAAACCAGAAAATGCTGTTTAATTTTCGCTACTGGAGATGGTTTATCTACATCTACCTTTGCCGTTCTTGAGTGAAGTAAGGCTTCCAGGAACAATTCACATGCCTATAACATACATATGTGAAACTCTAAGGGCGTATGTGTGTAATGCATTATTAAGATAACATCCCTTCATATACCTTAGAAAAGCTCAGAAGGAAAGCATGCATTTCCTCTGATGCTAGACCTTCCATAAGTTTTCGTATATATATATATATATATATATATATATATATATATATATATATATATATATATATATATATATAGCATCTATTGTTCGTATCTGCATTAAATATGTATTTATGCATGAATATACTGAAATGAGCCTAGCATGGTTTGATCAGAACAGAGTGTACCTTTCGGCGGATGAGAAGCAAATCATTTCCTTCACCATCCTTTAGAATCAGCTCCCCTTTTTTGCCAAGAGTTCCACAACCCTCTACCCTGAAAACAACCTTTTGGCTACAATCTGTGACCACGAAACCTCCACCACTCACAACATGTGGCCTCGATCGAACATCAAGAACCACCTGAGAAGATGAACAATAAGCCTTGCTAACTATGGGCATGATGCTTGCAGCCATTGGTCTCTCTTTCTTTTTCTCTCTTCTCTCTCCAAGAACTGATTCTATGATGAACTTCTTTTAAAGTCTCATATGTCTTCACAAAGCCATCTATTTATTAACAATGTAAAGGAAACTATTGTGTGTTCTGAATTCAATGGTTCGGCGAAGTCTTGACTTTCTACATTACAAGAATCTTCTTGAGTATAACATGTTATTCTTCCAAGTTGGAAATTAGGATTACGGCTCATTCCTATTATCATTTGAACTATTCTCAATGTTAGAATTTCCCTTTCTCTTCCATTGAAGAATAGATTAGATAAATTGTTGTACATTAATTAAAAAAAAATACCAAACAAACACAGTCCATTGATTGTGCATGCATGTCTTGCTATCAAGGGCAGAGGGAGCCTAGGGCCAGGGCGGCACGTGCTCCGCCCTCAAATTTTTTTTTTTTGTTAGTTAAGTATATATATTATATATTTGTATAATAATTTGTGCCCCACCCAAAATCTAAGATAAAAATATTAGGCCCACATTATTTACTCAATAGAATTAAAAAATTAAGTCCATTTAAAATAAAAAAATTTCAGCCCACCACTATTTACCAAAACTTATTAAAAAATAAAATCTTTGACCTATTACATCCACTCAAACCTATTACAAAAATAAAATTTTTGGCCAACTCCCAGTTGCCCAACCAGAAGAAATAGAGTAAAGCTCATTCCTCAATTCCTTGGGCTTTTTTGTCGTTCTTTGCACAGTTGATGGATTTAGTAGAGAGCATGGCCGGAGCTAGCATATGTGTCACCCCTCAAATTTTTTTGGGTTCTTTGGAAGTCGGTACACCTAATTAGACTTATTTGACAAAAAGTACACATTAAAAATATTTAGAAAAAAGACTTAAATGCCCTTTTTTATTATTTTTATTTCATTAAAAAATGTAACATTACAGTTATCATAACTGCTAAAATTTAGGCTCAATTAATTCAAAATCTTTTCAACTTCCTCAAAAACTGTAATGTATCTCTTTGTTCCAAGGAAAAAAATGGTTGTTCATTATTTCTCTTCCCACCAAACCACTAGTCTGCATATCCATTCAAAAAAATCGATTCATCTTCTTCCTCAAGCCGATTCATAGAAAGGGTGTTGAATCTCCATTGTTCATCGATTCCATTGTTCATCTTCTTCCTCAAGTCGATTTCATTGTTCATCTTCTTCCTCAAGCCGATTCAGATTACAAACGGTCGATCGATTAAAGAGGGTTTTCTTAGAAGTGAGTTTTTTCGGCATTGTCATTTGAAGTGGGTTTTTACGGCATTGAACTCTTGTTACTTTGATCTTTGCTCGTTGTTGCAATGTGGTCGATTGTGGTTGGATATTATGTGTTCATTCACTATTTTGATCATCGAAGTGGTAATCTATGTATGTATATTTATGTGTGTGTGTGTCTATGTGTATATATATATATATTGTGTATTATGATAATGGGTTACCAAATCAAAAAATTTAGTACAATATATATATATTTTTTTTTTCATGTTTTCATGTTTATGTAATTGTGTGTTATCATAATGGGTTACATTACACTTTTCATTTTTTTTTGGCTTTAATTTCATGTATTGGAACCCTATTTTGTTTGTCTGAATATTGAGAGACGAATAATGTTCATCTTTGTTGTTTTTTGGTCAGAAGCCTTTAAATTATGTGTTGTTTATACCATGAATTATTGGATGTTGCAACCCTTTTTTTTTTCAATTGCTGGCATATCTATGTGAACTAGATTGACTGAATACATATGCACACAGACGTTG
This sequence comes from Ilex paraguariensis, assembly GCA_963454935.2. Taxonomy (NCBI): domain Eukaryota; kingdom Viridiplantae; phylum Streptophyta; class Magnoliopsida; order Aquifoliales; family Aquifoliaceae; genus Ilex; species Ilex paraguariensis. Next base: position 692,650 of record CAUOFW020002647.1, read on the forward strand.
TGTTGTGTTGAATTATAAAATGAATGTTACACTTTTGTTGTCACACTTGATTTGAAACACTTTTATTTTGTTACACTGAATCTTGTTTTTTTTTGGTTATAAAACTTTATTGTGCTGTGAAGTGTTAAGTGACACAATTGTTTATTATTTCTTGTGTGTAATTCTATCTGATTACACTGTGTGTAAATCCTAAGTGTTGAATGTATTAATATGACAATGTAAATATATAAAGTGTAACATATAAAGGATAACATATAAAAATATAACAAATTTATCAAGACAATGTTTAACAATGGACAATTCGAAAAAAAAGTTGTTATTTTAAAAAATTTGTGTGCTGTGAGTGTTAATTGCCTGGATTGTTTAGTGACATGATTCTTTGATCTTATACTCTGTGATTAAACATTTTTAAGATTAAATGTTGATTGTGTTAACAACATAATGTAATATATAAACTGTAATATGTAAAGGGTAACACATGATGAAAGTGTACCAAACTTACTAATATAGTATAACAGCATACTAGTTTATAAACAAAATAAAGAACAGTAGACCATTACACGTGGAACTGTATATTTGTTTTTTTAAATTGTTGTTGTGGTGTAATAATACAGTGTGCAGAAATGCAAATTGATTATTCCTTGATAATGTTGACTGTAATACAATGTTAAGTGTAAGATGAGACATTTCTTGACAATGTTACACTTTCCACTAACACAAGGCAACACTTTACATTTCCCCCTTATTGTGTAATGTGAGACATTACCTAAAGTGTTACATAAACATAATATTTATCTATCATTTTACGCTTATGTTCTTTCATTGAGAAAGTTTGAAAGTGTTGTACTTTCAGTATTGTACAACACTTTCAAACTTTCTCAAATAAAAGAACATTAGTGTATCCTGTAACACTTTATATTTTACATCAGCTGAGGTTGGACATAAGTAACACTTTACACTTTATACTTTCAATGTTTCATAAAAAAGGATGACATTATTATTGGTTCACTTTTTTGCTTATATTCTGTTTTATACTTCATTGAATTTATTTATATTCTAGTTTGTGCTTCACAGATTAGACTGTGTTATACATTATTTTTGGTTCACATTTAACTGTGTCATACACTGTTATTTGATTAACTTATGTGGTTGTGTTATACAATATTTTTTGGTTAGCTTATTTGTTTATATTCTTATATACCAGTGTCTTGTCGATGTCGATGAAGACCAATATCGGATTGCAACTGGATGGATAAGAAGCATAACTCGCCTCAAGGCTTGAAGAAGCAACAAAATCGTCTTGCAGGTGATGAAGGAAAATCGGCTTCAGTCAGTAATAATACCAGAAATATACCCAGCTTCATGAAGAAAAATACAACCTTATATTTCCCTCTTAAAAAGCTAAAAGTAATAGTGTATTTAAAATTTAAAATTTTATTGGAAAGTATTGTATTTCTCTCTCATAAAACTAGGACTTATTTAATACACAAATATAATTTGAAAACTAAATCTTTTTCAATAAAAAATACACATTCACCAATGCAGGGAAAAAATGTCACAATAAAAATAGATAAATTCAAATTATGTACTTGAATACAAATAAGTATCAAAATTAAGTACTTAATAACCCTACATTTTTTAGTGTGTACTTTTTGTCAAATAAGTCTAATTTGGTGTACCCTCTTATAATTTACCCAATTTTTTTTCTTAACATTACCTATATATATTTCAAGTATTTCTTCAATATTTTTAATTATGTCCACCCTATTTTTTTGGCACGTGTACACTTATATTAAATAAATATGAATTTTTTGGACATGTTATGTATATTAAGACCAAAGTGATAAAATGATGGTGTACACAAAAAATAATGAAGTTGTTACGCAACGGTTTCAAAGTATGAAAATTCACCGGAGTCAATTCTAAATGATTTATATTAGTCCATATTTTGTAAAAAAAAAAAATTTGGTGTCGTTTGTATATACTAAGCTTACCAAATATTGGTATGTTAGGTTTAATGAACTTTTAAGTATTAAATAGGATGTAATTAAATATAAATTATTGTCCTATTTCTATTGATTGTAAAAAAAAAATTAATTTATTAAAATATTTGTACCCACCCTGACATGAATTTTTAGCTTCGCCCTGCTTGCTATATAGCTTTCCCTTAGATTCTTACCATGCATGAATTTCTTTAAGTATGCTTTTTGAAGCAATTCAACAAAGAGGGCGTGTGCTTTTTGAATTTGGCAGCCTAATGACCAGAGAGGAATATTTCGATCATACGCATCTTCCATTGGTAGTAAGTCATGCGTATAAAATTGCCCAAACAAAACTATCCTTTTTGAGGGTTGGCCTTTCCTAAGGTATCTTGTTGAAATTGATTTGAACAAACGTTTTGATCTGTTCATCATGCGTCTGATTTTTATTGGTGCATTTTATGGAGACATAATTCCTGCCTCGACACGTGGAACAATTTAGGAAATTGGACCAACGGACAGGGTCAATGACCTGTTTGGTTTTTTTTTGGAAAAACAAACACAAGCTTGAAGGAAATGGGCAGAACTGAGTTGCCTAGGACTTAAGTTTGGTACTAGTTAGACAAGGTCAATCAATTTCTAGTTTGAAATGGAAAATCTGGCCTTTCTTAATGCATGGAGACCCACTAAGCACAGAGAATTTGTTGTCTCAGCTCTTTGGTGTTTTCATGCAAATAAGAAAGATTGGGCCAAAAATTTTTCTGTTGGATAAATAAAACTATATTAATTTGTTACATAGCCAAGAATAACTTACATAAAAGGACATGAAAGTGACAGAACGGAGGTTTTTTGGGCTGGTGTTAGAGATAAATCTAATGTTCCGTTTGATATGATGGAAAAGTGAGAGGATTGAAAGTTGGAAGGATAAATAAAACATCATGTTTGGTAAGGAAGAAAAATAAGAAAGATGGAAAAGTGGATGTATTAACTTTCCTTCTAACTCATCAAAATCAATCCCTCTAAAATCGAAAGGAAAGTGGATGAAAAGTTAATTATTTGTGTTGAGATGTATTTTATTTGTCTATATATCTTTTTATATATACATATATTATATATACATTAATTTCATATTAAAATACAATGATAAAATATGTATATATATTAAAAAATTTTAAAAATAAATTTTAAAATAAAAATTAAAAATTAAAAAATTTAAATTAAAAAAAATATTTTTTCCATCTTAACTAAGGGTGAAAATTTTCGGTCATGTTAGGTATGACTAATATTTGACACAAACCCGTAATGACTCAATACGAATCTGACACGATACAACTTCATTGTCACCCCTAATCTTAGCCAGCACAAAAAAAAATAGTCATTTTTATTTTTCATCCATCCAACTAAACACAAAAGAAAGAAAGTGTGTCCTTTCTACTTTCCATCCTTGAATAATAGAAAAAGTTTCCTTCCTACTTTCTATCATTTCTACCAAACAGAATATAAGAGTTAATTAGGCAAGGATCCCTCTTTTGGTATGTAAATCAATTTTAATCCTACCGACTTTTTAGTATAAACAAATATCCTCCATTTTTCTAAAAACATTGTATGCGGTCTTTGGACTGGTGTGAATGTGTAGGAGTTGGATAGTTAGTGTGTTTTTTAAACTTTTTTTACCCTATCACATGATTTTAACCTAAAATACAATTAGTTTCTTTTTTTTGAGTTTGTTTTGAGTATTTTTTGAATTCTATCTATCGTTTTTGAATTTCAAATTCGACAAATCAACAGTTTGGAATGTACTTAGTATAATATTAATCATTGATTTGGTAGGTACAGAAAGTAGATACACAAGTTTTATGTATTTCTTGATAGGTGTAGATACATTACGTTACAGGTATAGTTATATTTGTGTATTAGGTATATTGACTAAATCGATAGCAAAATAATCTATTTTTTAAAGTTTTATTACATGAAACCCTAGTTTTAGTTCATCAAAAATTGAATGGACGAAATAATCGAATGATAATGAATAGGTACATTAACAATATACCTATATGTATACACTTAGGTACACTAAAATTCAAGTATTTTACTTCAATGAAATTATATTTTACATGACCGAAAGTTTTGTATTCATGGTTGTCGGTCATGTACATAGCTTAGGCACAATAAATTGAAAACTGAATGTACATGCAAATTTTTTTTAACAAAATGACGGAGCAGCTAGGTGCAGTTATTTTTGTGTTATAGGTACATTACAAAATAAATAACAGAAAAAAAAAAAAAAAACTTAGTACGAATTGAGTTGTATTTGCTTGAAACCCTAGTTTCTGATCAGGAAAAAACGAATGGAATACTTAGTTAAATGGTAAGTAGTAGGTACAATAACAATGTAACAAAAGATTGAATGGTCTTTTATACGGTACCTGTTCGATTGAATGTCCTCTGATACGTTTAACTGTCTGAGTGTAGTGTTGGCAAAATCCAAAAAATTCTACTTTGGTGTTGAATGAGAAAAGGCTGAAGAGTAGTTTTTTTTTTTGGGTTTTTTCATTTTGAATGTTAATGGATTAGAAAAATACCGTCATTTACGAACGTATTTTTTGAATTTGAAATATATTTTTAAAAGTGTTTTCTGGTGAATGTATCACCGTGTCTATGCATAATACATGTACACAATCAAAGGCTAATTTCTTTCCACATGGTTAGTTAGGTACACAAATTTAAAGTATCCAGCGGTACTCGTACATGGAAAAGTAAAAATATATATCAATTACAAAAGAGATATTACATAGGTGGATTTTTCATTTTTTCTAAAAAAAAAAAAAGCAGAGAAGAATATCATTTTTTTTCAGATCCTCCAACTCTGCCTCAAGTTTCTTGCTATTGTTCATCTCTTTCTTAAACTTTTTGATATATTTCTTCAGCAGTCATTTTCAATTGTGGCGTTGTTCATTGGAGGAGTAGAGTATGGATTCCAGCCTATTGATTTCTTGTTGCAAGCAATCTTGTTGCACATGGGCGTCATTTAGAAAATGGGTAAGCATTTGGGTGTTAGACTATCTTCTTTGTTGCCTTGGCTACTCCATGTTTTTTCCTGTGCTTTGTTCTGGTTTTTCAATGTCTATTTATAGAATAAATTTGATGTGGTAGATGAAGAGGTTTAATTTTATGTTTATGATGATGTTAATTGTAGTTAATCAAAGAGACGTCTCTATAGTCTTAGACGTCAATGTATCTGATGGTATTGAAAATCAACTGACCCAATTACAGAGCAATTTGAAGTGGGGCCCTGAAGGAATGAGTATGTGTCTATGTGATAGAAAACGTACTGAGTGTTGAAGGTGATACAAAGACAAAAATATGAGCGGTTCACCCTAGCCGAAGGATTAAGGTTACATCCATTGTAAATGAGACTCTTGCTCCTGAAGGAGTTGTGTTGCTTGGAAAAAAAGGTTGCTATTACAAGAGATTTGGTTAGAAGTTTTTTCCAGATTATTTCTTTAGGTTATTGCTAGGTGATTTCTTTTCATATATTTTTACACAATAGTATCGTTTGCTATTTATACATCTCATCATTAGGGTTTCGTGGTAGTTCTTTTCTTGACTGATTCTGTGTTCCCCTTCTTGTTTGTCCTATAGCTGATCTTGTCATCTCTAACGTATTCTTGTGCCCACTACGCCTTAAAGGGAATACGTGAACCATCTCCACTGTCGGTGAATATGCGTTCATTATGATTGTCAAGTGTCCTAAGACTATTTGTGAACTGCTTGGTGTCAAGCTCCCCACTCCCGAGTGGATATTAGTATCGAGCTTGCTGATGTCGAGCTAACATTTATTCTGAGCTAAATTATTTTGGGCTTCCATGGAGTTGAGCTATGGTCCAACTCAGACATGGTGAATGTTATCTTAATGAGGCGCTTAGGTCGTCTCGCGTGAGACCAAAGGGATTTTGGGCTTCGAAAGGGGCTTGGACTTAAATTCATCATCATCAGTAACTATGCTAAATATACATTGAAATTAGCCGATTTTGGTAAATATATGTTAATCTATAGGTGAACCGCCATCTAATGAGTACGTTAAACGAAAGAAATTTGTCATCGTTTAATGTACTTGTATGCCTAGGTGTGTTCAAGAATCGAAATATTGTTTCAAAAAATTATTTCGATTAACTTAAAAATGAAAACATAATGAAACATAATGAAAACGCAAAAAAAATATAGAAACAAATGAAAACACAAATGTTATTCATTTATTTATAAAGATAAGTTTAATAATTGATTAATTCAACATATTTATTGGGTTAACATTTATTTATATAAGAATAAATTTAAGAGTTAATTACAAAATACCTCTTTGAACTATAAATCTTATTTCAATCAGGTCCTCAGGTTTAAAATTAAATAATTTGCCCTTTCAACTTTAAGAACGACTGAATGAGCAAATAAACTGACAGAAATGACTGAGACGGTGAAATTCCAAAACTATCCTTCACCCCAGTTGATGTATTGGCGCCAAATATTTAACCATAGTTAGGTAATCACTTCTCATATAAATAGAACTGTAACCCAAATTAAACTCATGAAACCTATTTTTTAACTCTGTTTTTCTTTTCTGAAATGCTTCTTGTTGTAGACGATCCAAGCGAACAAAGCAACAACGATTGAGCTCGAAAGTTCGATTGAAGGTAATAATTACGGTGCAAAAAAGGTTTGTGGGCATGTTGTCATTCGAATCTAGCTAATTCATCATGTGTTAAAGCTTTTTGTTTTACATTTTGGGTTCCTTGTCTGACATTGTCAGAACCATGTGATTTCTTTTGGGTTTAAAGCTTTTTGTTTTGCCTTTGATTCCTTGTCTGTCATTTTGGGAACCATGTACTTAGACTTATTTTTGTTCACCTTTATGGCATTATCACTAACTGTAGTCCCCTATTAAACAACTTTCACTATGTTTGAGCTTAAAGATCAAATATTTTAGTTCACATTTAAGGCATCATCAAGGTATCATCAAGGTTGGTGGCCCCTATTAAACAAATTTACTAAGTGATGTGACTTTTCTGAAATACTCCATGATAAAGACACGTGTCCTCGGTATTTATCAAAACACTGTTGCTAAGATCAAGCACCATCGGCGCATAAAGGTCCTCGCCCCCGAGGTACTCGTCATATAGGATCATGGCATTCAGTACGAGTTACAACCAACACGTAACCTCGGTCTGATATGGTACCTCGGTCGGTTCCGAGATGAGCCTTTCCTCGGTGCCGAGAGGTACCCCGTCCTGGACGCTTCCTCTACTCCAGGATAAGCTATTGACATTCAGGTCATTAGCCTAGGCTAGTCTAGGCTATTCATCATGACCTCGTCTTACACAATTAGTGTCAGAACGTACTGGAATGCAGGGGCCACAGCCAATGGGGGATGGACGCGTGACATACGATATCACATCAAAAACAGAAAAGCCGCATGCCGTTGCTGACACGCGACTTGGGAACACAAACGATTAATTGCACCACTCCCTTGACGAGACTACATTCAATGTGGTAAGGCTCGGAAATGAAAGACAATAAATGCTCCTAATACAGAGCATTTATTGCATCCTCCCCGAGAGGAGTACATTGTACCGTCGGCATCCCGATGACGCAGCATTGATTGCTCGGGACCCCGAGCAGTTAAGAAGAGAAGACATTCCTCATCAGAATCAGTGCGCACACTGCCTGTACCTAATGATCACCTACTGACTACACTGACAGCAATCATGAGCTTTTGAGGTATAAATACTCCTTGCAAAAGGCAAGACTGGTATGCAACAAAAAACTCTTTACTACAATACACACTCAGTGTTTTCTCATTCCTCTCTCTTTCTCAAAGACTGACTAGATCGTCGGAGGGGATACGCCGGAAAACACTCCGGCGCCCTTCTAACTTGTTCTTCTTTGTTCCAGGAACCTCTTTCAGCCTTACTGGATCGTTCTTCCGCTCCCCCAGGGTCTCCCGTTGCCGTTCCAGGTTACCACCGGACCTCGCAGGCTGTTCCAAGCAGCGTGGTTGGTCACTCAACTGGCTCACTCGAGTTCACCAAGGGAGAGATCTGTTCTCGTTTTTTATATTGTGCAGGATCTTGCACGCACAATCTGGCGCCGTCTGTGGGAAACGACTAGTTTTCCTAGTTTTTTCTCTATAAAAAACAGTGACCATGGTGAACACTCGACAGAAAGGGAAATGCCCCCACCAAAGGAGTCTCGAGTTACAAGCTCCCTGTCATCACGGAGGAAGGGATCACACCGATATGAATAAAAGTGCCTCTACTCGGTCAAGAGGGGTTACCCCTCAAACCAGTATGGGAATCAGGTCAGGGGGATCAGCCCCCTTGGCTCGTCAGCTGGCGGAGGTGATTGAAGAAAAGTTCGGCAATAGATTACGACAGCTGGAAAAGGACAATGTAAACGTCCTAAGCCGGCTCAACGAGTTTGCCGCCTCTGGCGAAGGGTCGAGGGATTCATTCCTTTCTCGTGGGCTTCTCGCCCGGGAGGCGGAAACGAAGGATCTAAGAAACCACCTAAACAACAAAGCAGAAAGCTCTAGGGCCCCAAAGCGACCCAGAGCCAGCGAGCATCATCATGACAACCATTCAAGGAAGGCCAGACCATTGGCCCTGGACGACCTCCGGCGAGGTTTGTCTAGACGGAGGAAGGGAGATGAATCCGAGGAGGATTCAACCCAATCCACACGACGCCCAGGAAATGAGGGGCTTACCGATGAACTCAAGGACTTCAAAAGGCATCCCGTCAGGGAAGAAATTGATCTCAGAGCCCGGTTAGACTCCAGGAGAAAGGGTAAGGCTGTCCAGGATGAGGCCGAGGACGAAGTCATACAAACACCCTTTACGAGGGAGATCGGTGAGATGGAGGTTTCAAGAAAGTTTGTCGTGTCGCGGTTCAAAACTTATGACGGGCGGTCCGATCCCGAAGCCCATGTCAGGCAATACAAGCAGATGATGTCCCTCTATCATTCGGACCAACGGTTTCTCTGCCGAGTGTTTCCTATGAGCTTGGGGGACTCTGCGATGAAGTGGTTCGAGGCGCTTCCCCCCAACAGTATTGGGTCCTGGAAGGAATTGACTAAGCAGTTCCTGGCTCGATTCATTACGGGGAGTAAGCGCCCCAAAGACATTGGATCATTGCTGACCCTCAGATGGAGGAAATCCGAGACTCTTCGCCAGTACGCCATCCGATACTGGGAAGAGGTTAATGAAGTAGAAGGCTGCTCGGAGGTCATGGCAGCAGCATCTTTCCAGCTCGGCTTGGCAAGGGACACGGACCTGTACCGATCCCTGACCAAGAAGACCCCCTCGGATATGGGGGAACTAATGGCCTGGATAAACAAATACTCGAGGATTGAGGACGAGATGGGAAGCAGCAAAGGCCGAGCCCTCCAATCTAAGAGAAAAGAGAAGGAGCGGGAAGATATTCCCGAAAGGGATTGCTACCCCCTCCAGGGGGTTCGTCCAAAGGAGTTCACACTGTGTTCAAGGAACCCATCTTCAAGTTGCTCCATAAAATCAAGCACGAGCCGTTCTTCAAATGGCCGCCCAAGATGCAGAGCGACCCCTCCACCCGTGATCAAAAGGTTAGGTGTTCCTATCACCGAGATTTCGGGCATCGCACCGAAAGCTGCCGGGTGTTCAAATCATTCTTGGAAAGATTGGTCCGAGACGGTATTTGAAAGAGTACATAGAGCCCAGGCCAGAAGAGAGACAAGCCCTTGCCCCGACCGAGGAACCGGACAACATCATAGATGTCATCCATATATGTCCCCTGGATCGCCCCACGTCCAAAGAACTCGAGTCCGACCTCAAAAGGGTAGTTTTTACGAGGAAGGTAGCCGAGGTTGATATAGGGCCACCAAGTAAAAGGGCCAAGACGGGTGAGTTTGGCATTACATTCTCCAACGCGGATTTGACAGGCGTAGTGACTCCTCATAACGACGCCCTTGTCTTGACCCTGAGGATAGGAAAATTCGATGTCAAAAGGATTTTGATAGACTCTGGAAGTTCCTCGGAGGTGATGTACTCCGAAACTTTAAAACGGATAGGTCTTGGCCCCAAAGACCTCACCAAAGTCAGGACACTCCTCATTGGATTCAACGTATCGTTCGCCCTGCGCGTGGGAAAAATCACATTGTCAGTTGTCACGGGTCCCTTTGTCATCGACACCGAGTTTGTCGTGATCGATACGGACTCTCCCTACAACGTGATTATGGGGCGAACATGGCTGCATGCGTTGGGAGCGGTGCATTCCACTTTCCACCAGAAATTAAAATTCGCCACGCCAGAAAGTATCATGGAGATCCGGGGGGACCAAGCGTCCGCGAAAAATTGTTTTTATTCAGCCGTTCGAGCCGGGGCGTTCAGCCAGGAGAAGGGGCGAACACCGAAAGAGATTATGGAAAAATAGCAATTACAGTCCGGGCGTCCAGGAATGGATGACCCCCGGATAGACCCAACTGAGCGGTCGGTAGAAGACCTCCGGAAGGTACCCTTGGTGGAGGGAGAAGAAGAGAGGTATTTCTTAGTTGGGACCTCGATGCCCACAGCCGAACAGGAGGAGATGATCGAGTTCCTAAGGGGAAATACAGACGTGTTCGCCTGGAACGAAATGGAAATGACGGGGGTAGACCCCGAGATAATCACACACAGGCTGCATGTTGACCCGTCGCACAAGCCAGTCAAACAGAGGCCACGACGCATGGCCCCGCATCACACCAGCGCGGTCAACGAGGAAATCGACAAACTCTTGAAGGCCGACGCCATTCGAGAGATACAGTTCCCAGAATGGCTGTCTAATACGGTGTGCGCAAAGAAGAAAGGGGGGAAATGGCGTGTCTGCGTAGACTTTACAGATCTAAACAAGGCATGCCCCAAGGACGACTACCCCTGCCAAAGGTGGACCAGCTGGTAGATGCCACTGCCGGATATGAACGAATGGACTTCCTGGATGCCCGAGCAGGATATCATCAGATCCCTCTCTATCCCCCGGATCAGGAAAAAACGGCGTTTATCACTCCGAAGGGAGTTTACTGTTACAAAGTGATGCCGTTTGGACTAAAGAACGCCGGGGCAACATACCAAAGACTGATGAATCGGATGTTCAAAAGACAGATCGGCAACACCATGGAGGTCTACATAGACGATATGCTGGTAAAGAGCAAACGGAGTTGTGATCATCTAACAGATTTGACGGAAACCTTCTCCACCCTCAGGGAGTATGGGCTGAAGCTGAATGCGGCAAAGTACGTTTTCGGAGTGGAATCAGGTAAATTCCTTGGATACCTGGTTAGTCAACGAGGAATCGAAGCCAACCCAGATCAGATTCAAGCGATCCTGGACATCTGGAGCCCCCGCACTGTCCGAGAAGTCCAGAAACTCACAGGGATGCTGGTTGCACTTAATCGTTTCGTCTCACGCTCCTCGGACAAATGCAAACCCTTTTTCGGAGCAATCAAGAGTGCTGGGAAGAATATGTGGAGCCGGGGGTGCGAGGACGCCCTGGCTGGAATCAAGGAATACCTAAAGACTCTTCCAACCTTATCCGTCCCCATCCAGGGGGAGATGTGTTCTTGTACCTGACAGTATCTGAGTTTGCGGTAAGCGGAGTACTTATCCGTGAGCATGAGCACCGCCAGAAGCCGATTTATTATATAAGCAAGGCGCTCCTGGATGCAGAGACAAGATATCTACCCCTAGAGAAATTGGCTCTATCCCTGGTCACCACTGCAAGGAAACTGCGACATTATTTCCAGGCGCACTCAATCACTGTCCTTACCGATCAGCCCTTGAAAGCGATCTTGAGAAAAGCGGAACTTCGGAAGGATTTTCAAGTGGGCAGTAGAGTTGGGGGAGTACGACATTCATTTCAAACCCCGAACTGTAATAAAAGGTCAAATATTGACAGACTTCATAGCTGAGTTTTCGGGGGAGCATCCCGTTTTAGAAGGACCGCCTCCTCCCGACTTAGCGTCTCCAACGAATTGTGAAGGATCGCTATGGCTTTTGTGTGTGGACGGTTCGTCAAATAGTAAGAGGTCCGAAATCGGTATCTTGCTGACCTCTCCAAATGGGATTATTGCGGAGCAAGCCTCCTGGAAGGGCAAGGCCCTGGGGACAGAGTTCAAGGGCTCCTGTCCCCGAAGCAAATACAGGAGCAAGCCTCCTGGAAGGGCAAGGCCCTGGGGACAGAGTTCAAGGGCTCCTGTCCCCGAAGCAAATACAGGAGCAAGCCTCCTGGAAGGGCAAGGCCCTGAGGACAGAGTTCAAGGGCTCCGGTCCCCGAAGCATATACAGGAGCAAGCCTCCTGGAAGGGCAAGGCCCTGGGGACAGAGTTCAAGGACTCCCGTCCCCGAAGCAAACACAAGAGCGTGCCTCTTGAATGGGCAAGCCCCCGAAGACAGTTCAAAAAAAAACAACAACAAAGCACTACTGTACGCAAAAAAGGAAAAAGTACTCGTGATTTATTTCAAGAAGAGGGGCTTTGCGTCCCCAAAGGCTACAAAAGAAAAAAGAGTACAATCAAAAAGAAAAAGGGGCTTTCATCTGGCCCCGGGCATCTCCACAACATCAGCCGAGGGCGAGTCAGCATAAAAAGGTTGAGAAGCTTCTGGAGCAGGCAGAAGGAGAGGTACTTCGGCAACAGAGAGACCTTGAGCAACATGAGGATCAGGGGCATGGTCCGGCGGGGCTTCTTCGGACAAGTCCACTATCATTGCCTCGGGCGGATTCGCCGAGACTTGCACCGGCGTTGGGATCTCATCCTCGGCAGCAATCTCTGCTTCGGCCCGTTCCATCTCTGCCGAGGGCACGTACTTGTGCATCTGAAAGAGCGGGGAGTCTGACGGGATTCCAGCAGACTGGAGCGCCTCGTCCCACCCTTTCTTAAAGAACTCCTTGCTGTTTTCCTCAAGAGCAGGGAGCACGTCATCGGCGAACTCTTCCCGGAGTTGCTCCTCCGACTTTCTGTTCAGTGCCTCGGCTCTGATCCTGTCCAGCTCCTGGGTGAGAGCCAGACAGCTTTCCTCTGAGCCAACCGCCCTCTCCTCCGCCGCAGAGAGCCGCCGCGTCTGCTCGGTGATCCTCCCCTCAGCATCGGCAAGGGCAGCACTTAGCTTTTCAGCGCCAACCTTAGCCGACTCGGCATCCTTGAGGAGTTGTTCGATTTGAGCAGCCTGCCCCGCCAGGGTAGAATCCCTGGCAGCTACGTCCTCCATTGCTCGGGCGAGGGCCCCCTCCGCCTCTTCCTTCTGCTCTTGGGCCCGCTGGAGGTCCATCCTAGACCCATGGTACCGCGCAACTATTATGGAGATCTGTTGGGTAGCCTGCAAAGGAGGGAAAAAGGCGTGTCACAAAAATGGAAAGCGAGAGAGAAGAAACCAAAGCAAAAATGAACTTACCACCAGGGAATTCTGGATGATAGAGCGGAACAACACGTTCGTTGATCGCCCCCTGTGAGCCGCCATGTCGGCCTCGAAATGCAGTGTCTCACTCACTGCATTGGCGACATGAGGGTCCAGCAAAATGGAGTCATCGACCCTGATCACTCGGTTCATGTGATCGGTGGCTCGGGGGTTCCACTCCGCGGCGTCCACTGTCGGCGGAGGGGAAGGGGGAGTCTGCTGCTGCCGTTGTTGTTGTTGCTGTTGTCGTTGCTGTTGCTGTTGCTGTTGCTGCGGAGGAGCAAGGGGTAACCCACAGCCTCTTCCGCTTTGCTGCTGAGCGGAAGATGCCCTGGATCCCCTGCCGAGGCCATCGTGTCTATGTTTGACCCTTCTCTCCTCCTCTACCTGAGGATCCCGGTCACGCACTTGACCCCGACTGAGAACCCTTGAGGATGGGGTGGAACTGGTCCCTGCAGATGGACCAGTTCAATACGAGGCGTGCTAGACATCGCGACCTCGAGGGCGTCCTCGGAGTCTAGAGATTGTAGAACTTGGAAGTCCGGCCACAAATCTCCTCCCGAAGTCCCCACCTCGGCGTCCGAAGGAACAACGTCCTCTCTGACCCCGAGCTCTTCAACTACTCCCTCTACCTCTGCCTCCGAAGCCCGATCAGGTCTTCCTCCAAGTTTTTCTCGACCTCTTGCCTCGCCGCCTGATCGAAGAGTTCAGACCACCGCGAAGGCTCAAAAGGCTGAGGAAGCTGTGAAAATTTCTTATACCCGGGGGTGTAATTCAGCAGGATGTGGGCAGCCCGGCCGAACCCGTTGTCACCAGTAAATCTCCAAACCGTGACTAGGTCGGCAAAGTTCACCAGCGACCGAGGGGGAGGAGCTGTTTCCCGAGCAAGGATATCTGCACAAACAAAAAAGTAGTCATGAACATCGGAAGTCTGGAGAACAAAATAATAAACCCGAAGGAACCGACGTACTTGTCGTTCTCCATTCCAGAGGGCATAACAAGTCGTTATACTCGGGACCAACACCTCTCTGCCAAGATCCCTTGAAAATAAGAATATCGTCCTTGTACCCCTTGTCCGAGTCGGGAAGATGAGTTACAAGGTACATGGAGGGGTCCCTGGCTTTGAGGTAGAAGTGTTGGTGAGGCATGACTCTTAAGAGGGAATAACAAAAAAGGAGATCGTTCAGCCCAATATTTACCCCGAGGCGCCTATTGAGCTCTAAGACCCCCATAATTATTCTGAAAACATTAAGGCAACACTGCCCAAGGAAGAGGCGGAAGTGAGAGAGGAACTGTAGAAGTAAAGGGGGTAAAGGAAACCTAATTCCGCCCTCTATTATGGCCTTGGTATAAAAGGGCATAGCATCCTCGGCCCCGAGGGTAGGAAAGTGCACCACCGAGTCATAATCCTCTATGTCTACGCACGGAGGAATGCCGTACTTGACCTTAAACCTATTAATCTGCTCACCACCCTTTACTTTATACTTCCCCGACCCCGAAGAACCAGCCTGAGGATTCTCGGGAGCAGGGCGACGACGAGGCATCTCTAAGAAAGTGAGAAAGTGGAGGGTGTTTTTTCTTAAAAATCCCTGAGGAAGCTTCCCGAGGATTAGTCGCTAAGTATCAACCGGAGACACCTCCAGTCATCGAAAAACAAAAAGGGATAGGAGGAAGAAAAGAAGAAAGAAACTAGGACTCACCCGAATGCCAAACGGAGTTTTTCTGGAAAACTTTAGGCGACTCCTTCCAGAAAGTTCAGAAGCAACGATGGGTCTGCTGGCCTTAGGACTTTAAGGAAGAATGGGCAGTTGACGATGGAAGAGGAAAGAGATCTCCGGCGAAGATTCAGGAAAATGCTCTCTTGAGGAAGTTCGGAATGGCGAAACAAGAAAATGTAAGAGGAACCCCATTTATATAGTGGCTGTTTCATCATTGGGCGCGAAAAACGAAACGGCGCATTTAATGCACACGACATCCTAAGCCGGGGAAAGCGGCTCGAGGCAATGATGAAGCATTTGTGGTTGTTGGAAAACCCTTCGTCTCCTTACGACGCGTGCCCTCGGTGTCAGAAGATCGAAGGCTGGGGGGCAGTTGATGAGACTTTTCTGAAATACTCCATGATGAAGACACGTGTCCTCGGTATTTACCAAAACACTGTTGCTAAGATCAAGCACCATCGGCGCATAAAGGTCCTCGCCTCCGAGGTACTCGTCATATAGGATCATGGCATTCAGTACGAGTTACAACCAACACGTAACCTCGGTCTGATATGGTACCTCGGTCGGTTCCGAGATGAGCCTTTCCTCGGTGCCGAGAGGTACCCCGTCCTGGACGCTTCCTCTACTCCAGGATAAGCTATTGACATTCAGGTCATTAGCCTAGGCTAGTCTAGGCTATTCATCATGACCTCGTCTTACACAATTAGTGTCAGAACGTACTGGAATGCAGGGGCCACAGCCAATGGGGGATGGACGCATAGCATACGATATCACATCAAAAACAGAAAAGTCGCATGCCGTTGCTGACACGCGACTTGGGAACACAAACGATTAATTGCACCACTCCCTTGACGAGACTGCATTCAATGCGGTAAGACTCGGAAATGAAAGACAATAAATGCTCCTAATACAGAGCATTTATTGCATCCTCCCCGAGAGGAGTATATTGTACCGTCGGCATCCCGATGACGCAGCATTGATTGCTCGGGACCCCGAGCAGTTAATAAGAGAAGACATTCCTCATCAGAATCAGTGCGCACACTGCCTGTACCTAATGATCACCTACTGACTACACTGACAGCAATCATGAGCTTTTGAGGTATAAATACTCCTTGCAAAAGGCAAGACTGGAATGCAACAAAAAACTCTTTACTACAATACACAATCAGTGTTTTCTCCTTCCTCTCTCTTTCTCAAAGATTGACTAGATCGTCGGAGGGGATACTCCGGAAAATACTCCGGCGCCCTTCTAACTTGTTCTTCTTTGTTCCAGGAACCTCTTTCAGCCTTACTGGATCGTTCTTCCACTCCCCCAGGGTCTCCCGTTGCCGTTCCAGGTTACCACCGAACCTCGCAGGCTGTTCCAAGCAGCGTGGTTGGTCACTCAACTGGCTCACTCGAGTTCACTAAGGGAGAGATCTGTTCTCGTTTTTTATATTGTGCAGGATCTTGCACGCACACTAAGTTTTTGTTGTTTTGTGCAGATGGAAAACTAGTTACTTAACTCTGGAATTTCAACATGGAGGGCATTTTGTCACTTCTAGTCCTGTTTTGGAGGTAAAATTAACAGGTTTGATAACATTGATCCAGATTTTATGTCTCAAATTGAGGTAGATGACATGGTTGAAACTCTAGGTTATAAGAAAGATACAGGATACACAGTCTACTGTATGCTACCAGATGCAGATAGTGAAGATGGTTTAAGGCCATTGGCTTCGTATAATGATGTACTTAACATGTTTGCATGTTATGAGGGGAATGATATTATTAGCTTGTATGTAGTCACTTTGCAGATTAATAAAGGTAGAAGAGGTATATCTATTGTTGGAGATAAATCTGATACTCCTACCTTTGATTATGAATTTAATACTGAGTATGTTTCCACTTTATGTGATGGTTTGCCTGATACAGTGGAAATATATACTAACTCATTTGATGATTTATCATATTTGGACTTGTTGTACTTTTATGATGGTGTGCCTGATGGGGTACACACTCCTAGTCTTGAAAATAGAAGTAGGGTTGACAAGGGAAAGTCAAAAATTGGAGAGGAATGTTCTGGTGTTGGGAGGGGGAATAGTTTTGATAGAGGCAAGGACAAATTAAATGATTGCTTGTCTGATGAGGACAATGATCATCTATATAATCCCCTTAACTCAGACGACGATGTAATAAACGTGAGGTATCAAGAATTCATGGAGACCACTGATATGTCTAATCCTAAATTGACACTGGGAATGATCTTTATTTCAGCTATCATATTTAGGATGGCACTTAGACAACATGCTATTATGGATGGGTTTGACTTCAAATACCTTATGGAATGATGGCGATAAGGTCACAACAGTGTGTTCACAGTCTTGTGGTTGGCGTATCCATGCTTCACTCATGCAGGATAAGTTAAATTTTCAAATAAAAAGCTTCAAGCCAACACACAATTGTACATGTACCTATCAGAATAAGAAAGCAATTGCGTCTTGGTTAGCAATGAAATATGTTGAGAAACTGAGAGATGAACCAGATTGGAAAGTTAGTGCAATGCAACAAAGTGTGAGAAGGGAGCATATGATTGATGTGAATAGAAGCCAAATATATAGGGCCAAAAGAAAGGCACTTAAGATGATACAAGGCAATCACAAAGAGCAGTACAACATGTTGTGGGATTACTGTGAGATGGTAAGAAGAAGCAACCCTAATAGTGTTCTTTTGTTGAAAGTTGAAAGGCCAAGCTTAGAGACTTTACCAGTGTTTCAAAGACTGTTTGTGTGTTTAAGTGCTATAAGAGATGGATTTGTGGCAGGATGTAGACCAATGATAGGTTTAGATGGTTGTCACCTAAAGGTGGACAAATGTTACATGCAGTGGGGAAGGATGGTAATGAGGGGATGTACCCAATAGCATTTGCAGTGGTTGAGGCTGAAACTAAAGACACTTGGACTTGGTTTTTAACTCACTTAACCGATGCTATTGGTACTTCATCTGATAGAGTTATGGACATTCATTTCAGATAGGCAAAAGGAATGCAATTTTCATTTCACTTATACTTTTTCCATTGATGTGTATATCATAGTGCCCTATAACTAACTTCTTATTTATGCATTGCTTTCACTAGGGATTGGTCGAGAGTTTCAATACTGTGATGGCAGGAGCTAATCACAGATATTGCTTAAGGCACATGTATGCCAATTTCAAGGACAAAGATTTCAAAGGTAAGACTTTGAAAGGTACAATGTGGGCTGCAGCATTAGCATATATAATTCTTGAGTTTGAGGAATGCATGAAAGAAATCAGGATGTTAGATGAAGAGGCTTACTGGTATTTGAAGGGCATAAACCCAACATTGTGGTCCAAGTCTTTGTTTCGTATACATCCCAAGACTGACACACTATGCAACAATGTGTCAGAGTCATTAAACAAATTGATCTTGGATGCAAGAGACAAGCCAATTATCACGATGGTTGAGATGATAAGAAAAAAACTCATGAAAAGGTTACAAGAAAAAGAGAAAGCTTGTTGCATCACACAGGTTTTTTATGCCCTATAATTCATCAGAAGTTAGATGCACAAAAAAGAAAAGGCAAGGCATTGCATAATATTTGGGCTGGACAAGGAAAGTATGAAGTTGAGTGCTTTGGTAAGACTTATGAGGTAAATCTGAAAAATCGAAGTTGAACCTATAGAAGATGGGATGTTATTGGCATTCCATGTGGACATGCAATGTTAGCCATCTCATTTCATAAAGGAAAAGTTGAAGATTATGTGGATGTTTTCTACCACACTAAGACGTATATGAGAGCTTACTCCCAAATCATCCACCCAATTCCTGATAGGAGCCAATGGGTGTCGTTGGGAATGGATGTGATCAACCCACCATTGTGGAGAAGATAGCCAGGAAGACCTAAAAAGTTAAGGAACGAACAAGATGATGAGGTAAAGAACCCATATATCATACGAAAGAAACAAAATTCTCTTCGTTGTGGTAAATGCCACAAATTTTAACACAACTCAAGGTCTTGCACTGTTCTAATGAAAGTTGCAAGCAGTGGCAGCGAAAAAACTAAGTCAAAGGTAAGATTATCATGTATTTCATCATGTTAGTATATGCACCTATATGTTTAAATGTTTATTAACATATAAGGTTTATTTGTCATAGGCACATGATTCGGAAAAGAAAAGAAGAGTTGCAAAAACTAGGAGTAGCTCACAACCAATTGGATCTGGGAGTAGCTCGCAGCTAATGAAAGATACTACCAGCAACTCACAACCAATCAAAGGGAATACAAGCAGCTCGCAGCTAATGAAAGATACTACCGGCAGCTCATAACCAACCAAAGGGAATACAAGCATCTCACAGCAAATTAAAAGGACTGGGAATAGCTTGCAACCAGAAAAGAAAGGACAAAGCTTTGTAATTCAAAGTGGTGAAAGAGTAAGGAAGAGTATCAATATTAGTGGCAGTGGGCTTCCACCTCCCAGTGGGTCTGCAATTGGGCTTAGGGGGTTAACAATTATCAAGAATTTGGAATGTACTAATTCAGGTTGTCCCAAAGGCATTGGGATGCTTACAAGGTCGAAGATGAAGAAGAATGACAAGAATCCCATTGATGAAAATGGGAAAGGCGGCTCTAAGGGAGGTGAGTGGAGCATGTTTTGACTTTGAACTATATTGGTGTTGTTATCACACTTTTTTGTTATGGAGTGCACTGCACTTTAGTGTTGTTTAGAAATCAACCCATCTTTTGTGTCTTGTTAGGCATGTAATGACCTAATGTGTCCTCCAACACAGTGATGTGCTTTTGCCTGAAATGATGTGCTTTTGTTTAGTATGTAATGAAATGGATGTTGCATTCTACTATTTCAATAGGTCTTGCATTTCACAGATTGCATTTGTTACATGACCAATGAATACGTAGTTGTTTCTAGTTGTTATACATCATGAGATAAACAACTATGAATACAATAATGATTGCATATATTACTTCTCCTTCCCTCTTACGTATTTAATCTCGTTCTCAAGCTTTGTCGTCTTGCGCATGAAACCAACTATGATATTTCTTTCCCTGTCTGTCATCTTTGGTTCATACCAGTCAAAATATTTGCAAGATGACTTTCCCTGCGCTTTACAAAGTAAAGGTTATATCAACATAGCAATTGGAGGAAACATGAAAAAATAGTTGATAAAGAAGTACCACTGTCTTGTAGTTGGGAAAACTATAAAATCTTCTTTCTGGGTTGTTTTCTGTCCATGATGTCTTCACTTTGCATTTTAGTCCACAGAAACACTCTTTCTCACTTTCTTCATGTACTGATGATTGGCTTGAAGCCATTTTTCTGGTGTAAACACAGTAGCAAAATGTATAATATTGTGAGTTGGTCTGTATTTGTGTGGAGAGAGAGAGAGAAGGGAGAGGCAAAAAACTATTGCTTTTCGTGGAGCCAAAAAAAACAGGTACAGAGAAAGAGGCTAAATGGCTAACAACAATCATGACCATGAATGAGAACTTTGCTTCAGTTAAATAAGACATCTCCAATGGTTGGGAAGGGTGTTTTTGTCATTTTCGACCTCATAAGGGTAGAATGGTCTCAAATGATTTTGTATGCTTTTTTGGCAGATGAATTTAAAATGTTACCGTTACTTTTTGACAGAGGCCAGCTAATTATTTGTACTTTTTGCGAGCCCAACTAATTGTTTGTACTTTTTGCTCATTCTGAAATTTGAAAGAGGTAAATTGTTCGATTTTAAATTAGTGGGATCTAATCGAAATAAGACTCATAGTTTAAGAAGACATTTTGTAATTAACCCTAAATTTAAATTGGAGAAAAAAAAAGGTTTGATACAAGGTGAAAATCACTCAAATTAGTTTTAAAAATTTAATTTTTATTAAATAAACATATTTTTATATAAAGTTAAGGTCTCATAATACATATAAAATGTTAATGAGTATGTATATACATGATTACATTCATCCCCTGTGGAGTGTCGAGCAGACTCATACACCGATGTAAATTATGGATAGTCACTTCAAAGAATCCTATATATGATATAAATATGATGACAATAGTTACTCCAACTCATATTATTATAATAGTATGAATTATACTCTATCTCGAAGCCCTGATAGTCGGCAACAGTACATCCAATCTGTTGAGAAACGAATACACCAGTCTCTGACCAACCTTCATTTTGTCTATATGAGGAGGATGTCTGAGAGTCAATGGCTAGATCCATAACCATATGTTGAGGATTCATATTCTTATTCTCGTGTGTCATACTTTAATCCATAATCATATGAGAGAATGTCATATTCAGAATCATAACCATATTAGTTTTTTAATAATGAAATAATATTATTTACTTATTATAATATTAAATTATTAATTTAAATTGTGTCTTCAAATTAATAAATAATACTATTTTATTAATATTAAAATCATTGAATACACAATTTTTACACACATAAATACTTAATTCTAAATATTTAACAAATAAGGTATAATTAATAAAATGACTTGCAGTTATTTAATATACCAATTTAGCAAATAATAATAACATAAAAGAATAATTGCAAAACGAAAAAAATAATAAAGGGTATTAAATTAAATTAGTTGTACTTTTGTATACTTAAAAGTTATAATGTAGTAAGGTATTAAATGAAATTTATCATATTTATAAGAAAAAAAAATATAAAAGTGAGAAGACTGACCTCAAGAGTCAATTGCAACTCTATCTTAACGACAAACATAGACAGAAAAAAGAGAGAAATGAGATGTCTATGCCAATGCTGGAGAGAGAGAGAAGAAGAAGAAGAAGAAGAAGAACATACCTGACTCGTGGCTCACAGCGATGAAGTCCTAAGTCCTAACAGAGAGGAGCTAAGCTCTAGATCTGCATGGAAGAAGGCTAGATTTGCTCCAATCTGGACTTAGGGAGGTAAGCTATTAAACTCTTCTCTTTCAATTTCTGTTGTATAATTTGTATCTGTGTCTTTCTCTCTCTCTCTCTCTCTCTCCGATTTCGTCTGGGTAAGCCATTTGCGCCTTTCTCTTTGCTTTTTTTTTTTGCTTGGAAGACTTGGTCCTATGTCTATGTGATTTATGTGAAAATCTCTGATTTTCCCCTCTATTTGTTTGGCTTGGAGGATCAGTGTACTCGTGAATTATGAGATTTTAGCTCGGAGAATCTCAAATTTTTTAGTTTTCCCCGACTTTGGCCTGGAGTGCAATCGAATCAATCCACTATTTTGTCTGAAAATTGTCCGACACAACGACGTTTCGACCAGAACTTTGGAATTTTGGGATGCAACCCATGTTTAGTATCGGTGTGTTAAAAATTCAAAATGTTTCAGACATTTCGAACGTTTCGATACGACATTTCAATTAATTGGTGTATTATTGTAAAAGAAGGTACACTATACTGATGTATATTTTTATAATTTATTTTTAAATTTGGTAATCGCATTGTCGTTATTTTGTGTAATATTTAAGGGCGGTAGTTACGTTTGTTTCTTTAACTTTTCAACAGTGACTTAATTCAAAAGAAAATTGGTGAGTGATTTTTTTTTTTTTTTTGAATCCTATTGAACCTAGTGACCGGTCTCCAAAAATCTCTAAACCTAAACCACCATTGTTATGGACTAACTGGGGCCAAACGTGGCCAGCAATCCTCAAGATCAACACAGCATTGATCCATTTGTAGTGCTGGAAATTCACGATTTCATGCACACATTGTTTGGGTTTAGTGGGCCGCAAGGTGCATGCTTCATGCACTTTGCAGCCACAGAAAATAGATAAGAATTGTCATGTTCTTTTGTAAGTTTTGCTAAAACAAGGATGTCATATTTTTCTGGGGACATGAATTATATCCATGTTCTAATATAACTAATAGGTGATCATGCGAGAGACCTCTCTTTTTAAATTTAATGGCATAGGTGAATGCAACAACTTTTTCAAAGATTGTTTCTTAGTAATATCGTCTTTCAGTTATTCTGGGTTTGCTCTAAAAACACGAAACATAGGTAAAAAAAAAATAGATTATCTAAACTCTATTCTACATAATGACTTCTTCTAAAAAATAATGTACAGAATGAAAAAACAATTACTGAAAAAAATTTATATAAAGACTTTGTAGAGTACTTTGTAAGGTCTCGGCAAGATAAATTGTGGATGAAGAGGAAAAAATGACAAGTAATTTGGCAAATAATCACATCAAATCCTACCCAAGACAAAAGATATTTTGTACATTTGCTTTTAAATCACATCAGGCAATGGAATTCCTACAAAAACATATCAACAAGTTGCACTAATGCATGAATTAACAGCTTTGAACAATATCTAGAAGAAGCCAAATCCCATCAAATGTTCCATTGTTTGATACCATTCTTGTCCATCATGCTTCCAACAATTTTAAAAATATGTGAGAAAATATTGATTGCTCTATGTCCGAATATTATGCGAACAAAATTTTTTTTTCAAAAGAACAAATTCGAAAGAAAGTGTCAGGTGGACGCACATCACATTTGCGTTTTAAAATACCTATAGATATAGACTTATATACAGGCAAGCAAATAAATAAATAAATAAAATATAAATAAAATATAGGCAAGCAAAGATCTCTCGCACAAGTTTTGAGAATAACAAAACTCATAATTTGAGATGAAAAATCTATGGCTAGGCTTCAAGTCATTGAAGCATTGAATGATACGCTAAAAGATGTTAATAATTCTCACTTATTTTTTGGGGGTAAATTAATTATTTTTGGAGGTGACTTTCGACAAATTCCTCTAGTTATTACTAAATGTACAAAATATGATTTTGTTGATACTAGCCTGGTCAAATTTTATATTTGAAAATCATTGCAAAAAAATTAAATTGACTGAAAACATGCATGCAAGACATGATCCTTTCTTTAGTGACTGCATCCTTAGAATTGAAAAACAAACAAATGATAACAATAAGATTTATATCTCTATTTCCATGATTGTTCCTTATTTGGAAGACACAACACAAATAAAATCCATTCAAAAATTGATTAGATGTTGTCTTTCTAAATCTAAACACTTAATCTAATTGAACTTCCTAAATTCTCTATCTCAAGTTGGTCTTCCTCCTCATCAACTAACACAGAAACATATTAGCCTAATTATGCTTTTGAGAAATATAAATCATCCTCAAGGCTTTTGCAATGGAACTCGACTTATATGTCGAGATTTTAAATCGTATGTCATTTGTACAGAAATAGCAATTGGTGATCACAGAAGAGAAATTATTTTCCTACCAAGAATTCTTTTACAACCCTCCACCCAAGATAAATATCTTGTCTAATTCACTAGGAATCAATTCCCAATAAAACTATGTTTTATTATGCTAATCAATAAAGCATAAGGACAAACTTTAAAAACCATTGACATGTATTAAAAAAAATCAGTATTTTCACATGGACAATTGTACATTGTCTTGTCACGCATAACTACTGTCTTAGTTGTTAAAGTTATTATTGAGCCAACAATTGAGAATTACCTAAATAACAATTGCACAAGGAATATTGTGTATCAAGAATTGAAAAAAAATGGCTAAACTTTCCTTCAATTTTTGTTATATATGAATAGCATAACTAGGGTTCCTTTTGTGTTTTATCTTCTGCCACTCTCACTCTCATCGTCTCTTTGCTTCTCCATTCGTCTCTCTCAATCTCATCCATAGTTAAGCATTATAGCAGTAAGTGATCATGAGCTTCCCCTTTTGCCTTATACTCTGTACATTGGTACATGGTGTATGTGTACAGTTCAGCTAACTTGCGATCAGATTTTGATTTGTTTTAATTTGATGTTATGATGCAGGTTGCATTAGAATCGGAAGACATGAATACCTAAACCCCAAGGTCTAATTCACCTTCAAGATGTGTGTGTGTGTGTGTGTGGACGCGTCATGGAGAGAAAGAGGGATTTTTTAGTTATGGGTGACTTATATGGGGTTTTGTTTTTAGTTCTGATTATCTAATCTGTTTTGTGTGTGCAGTCACTGTCTAATGCATGTGGGGTCAAAGGCAGGAAGAAGAGAAGAGTGATTCTGGGTGGTAACAAAGAGAACAAAAAACTGAAGATGACAAGCAGCACCAACGACTTAAATTCAATCCGAGTTATGTACTTGAAATCAACTCGGATTGAGTAGCTCAAGTTGAAAGTCGAGCTTGAGTAAGATTAGAGTTAAAATTTTTGTACCTCGAGTCAGACATGTGATTAGGGTTGTCCATGGGCTGGGCTGGGTAGTATAGGTCCAACTCTTTATCCAAGTGAATTTTTGGACGGGCCAGACTGAGGGTAAGAATAGGCTACTCGCAGCTCAACGCTACGAGCCTAGTGGGCATGCCTTTAGAGTGAGCTTGTTGACAAATTTATTTAAAAATAATGAATATTTTAATATTTGTATAAATTATATTTTTGAATAAAAAATATAGTCAAAATAGATAAAAATAAAATAATTAATCATTTTATTTTTGATTACGGGATAAACTATATCCAATAGAATGTATACATCCCAATTAGGTTCATACCTACTCATTTATCTATAATTTGCATTTACTCTATCATTTAAAAGTTATGCTTAATACATAAAAAAAACATATATATACAATATTTATAGTATTTAAATTTTCAAATTCTAACATTGAGAGATTTATTTTAAAATTTCAAATTTAATTATTTAAAAATATAATTTTTTTCAAAAATAGGATGTGTGGGCTGAACTTGGCGGATAGGATTTTGGGCGGGGTCTTAGACGGGGTTTTAATAGATTTTTTAGGGCAATTTCAAGCCCTTTTTTTTAAGGACATTAGACTCGGACTCAGGTAGACTAATTATCAAATTTATAAAATGTTAGATGTTTTTTTTTTTACTTAGTTAAATGGTAAGTAGTAGGTACAATAACAATGTAACAAAAGATTGAATGATCTTTTATACGGTACTTGTTCGATTGAATGTCCTCTGATACGTTTAACTGTCTGAGTGTAGTGTTGACAAAATCCAAAAAATTCTACTTTGGTGTTGAATGAGAAAAGGCTGAAGAGTACTTNAATGTCCTCTGATACGTTTAACTGTCTGAGTGTAGTGTTGGCAAAATCCAAAAAATTCTACTTTGGTGTTGAATGAGAAAAGGCTGAAGAGTAGTTTTTTTTTTGGGTTTTTTCATTTTGAATGTTAATGGATTAGAAAAATACCGTCATTTACGAACGTATTTTTTGAATTTGAAATATATTTTTAAAAGTGTTTTCTGGTGAATGTATCACCGTGTCTATGCATAATACATGTACACAATCAAAGGCTAATTTCTTTCCACATGGTTAGTTAGGTACACAAATTTAAAGTATCCAGCGGTACTCGTACATGGAAAAGTAAAAATATATATCANTTCCACATGGTTAGTTAGGTACACAAATTTAAAGTATCCAGCGGTACTCGTACATGAAAAAGTAAAAATATATATCAATTACAAAAGAGATATTACATAGGTGGATTTTTCATTTTTTCTAAAAAAAAAAAGCAGAGAAGAATATCATTTTTTTTCGGATCCTCCAACTCTGCCTCAAGTTTCTTGCTATTGTTCATCTCCTTCTTAAACTTTTTGATATATTTCTTCAGCAGTCATTTTCAATTGTGGCGTTGTTCATCGGAGGAGTAGAGTATGGATTCCAGCCTATTGATTTCTTGTTGCAAGCAATCTTGTTGCACATGGGCGTCATTTAGAAAATGGGTAAGCATTTGGGTGTTAGACTATCTTCTTTGTTGCCTTGGCTACTCCATGTTTTTTCCTGTGCTTTGTTCTGGTTTTTCAATGTCTATTTATAGAATAAATTTGATGTGGTAGATGAAGAGGTTTAATTTTATGTTTATGATGATGTTAATTGTAGTTAATCAAAGAGACGTCTCTATAGTCTTAGACGTCAATGTATCTGATGGTACTGAAAATCAACTGACCCAATTACAGAGCAATTTGGAGTGGGGCCCTGAAGGAATGAGTATGTGTCTATGTGATAGAAAACGTACTGAGTGTTGAAGGTGATACAAAGACAAAAATATGAGCGGTTCACCCTAGCCGAAGGATTAAGGTTACATCCATTGTAAATGAGACTCTTGCTCCTGAAGGAGTTGTGTTGCTTGGAAAAAAAGGTTGCTATTACAAGAGATTTGGTTAGAAGTTTTTTCCAGATTATTTCTTTAGGTTATTGCTAGGTGATTTCTTTTCATATATTTTTACACAATAGTATCGTTTGCTATTTATACATCTCATCATTAGGGTTTCGTGGTAGTTCTTTTCTTGACTGATTCTGTGTTCCCCTTCTTGTTTGTCCTGTAGCTGATCTTGCTATCTCTGACGTATTCTTGTGCCCACTACGCCTTAAAGGGAATACGTGAACCATCTCCACTGTCGGTGAATATGCGTTCATTATGATTGTCAAGTGTCCTAAGACCATTTGTGAACTGCTTGGTGTCAAGCTCCCCACTCCCGAGTGGATATTAGTATCGAGCTTGCTGATGTCGAGCTGACATTTATTCTGAGCTAAATTATTTTGGGCTTCCATGGAGTTGAGCTATGGTCCAACTCAGACATGGTGAATGTTATCTTAATGAGGCGCTTAGGTC